>ML786131.1:33503-54365 GCA_009831015.1 Picea engelmannii
TTTCATCTTCAACCTTCTTAGTGTCACAAAGATGACAAATTCTTTCGACCCACGACATTTTAGGAATTTTCCAATGCCTTGTTTCACTATGGAGGTCATGAGAGTTTGTTCTTATTTTAGCAATGTTGATTTTCTTCTTTACGCTAGTCAAAATAGAGAGATATATTTGATCTTCTAGATTAGGGCTGATCACATCCTTATAGTATCTTAATTTCTTTTATCCTATAATTATTTATTGCACCACAATTTCTCCTTAA
The DNA here is from genome assembly GCA_009831015.1 of Picea engelmannii. NCBI lineage: Eukaryota > Viridiplantae > Streptophyta > Pinopsida > Pinales > Pinaceae > Picea > Picea engelmannii. The sequence continues at coordinate 33,761 of ML786131.1, forward strand.
ATTTAGATGTAATAGTATCTTGAATATTCTTGTTATTATGCAAAGTGACCTCTTCCTTTATTCCCTAATGATTTGTCCAAGATTTGAAATATTTATGCCAATCTCACTTGAGTTGCAAGTGGGTTTGACTAGAGTTTGAAGCAACCTTAGGAACCCTCTTGTCTTCCATGTTGTTTATCTTGTTCTTGTACATTAAGTACATAGTAATAGTTTTTCTCTAAATGGGGAAAATAATTGCTTCTATGAGGAGGATAGGATATGGTGTATTGCTTTTAATTTTGAGATTATCAGTGATAAAACACTTTTGTATTTTCTCTATCTTTCTCCATGATTCTCTAGAGATGTTGTCGCCCCAAACTTCATATCCATATAAGATAACATGAGTGATGAGAGTCTCAAAGAGGAGTTTCTTCTTATCCCATAGTCAAAGGTGTGTTGATTTACAAATTTTTTCAAGTCCATAATAGGCTTTCTACCCTCCATTTATCTTTTTGTCAATGCTATAGTTCTAGTTAAACTTGTGATAAAGATCAATTATGAGATATTTGTATGAAGCCAGTTCCTTCAAGTTGTTGTTTTCATACACAAAATTAGCATAAGTGATATTTCTTGATTTAATTATTATAATCTTTGTTTTGTCAATGTTAATAGTCATACCCATACTAGAGAAAAAATTCTTGAGAAGTTTTAGTTTCTTGTGGAGATCATAGAGACTCCTTACCATAAGAACAATATCATCAGTGTAAATAAGAAGGATGATGACTATACTAGCTAGAGTCTAGCCAACACTACTCACATATTCCAAAAAACCCTTTAACTTGTCAATGTATATGCCAAAAAGGGTAGGGGAAAAGGGACAACTTTGTTTAACTCTTATATATAACAATTATTTTTTTACGAGTAGCCCTCAATATTCCTAAAATTGGAAATAATATTCTCATACAACCTTATCAAAACAACTCTCAACTCAAAAGGGACTTTTAGCTCTTCTAATCTACTCCAAAGGTTAGTCTTGGCCATTGTGTCAAAATCATTTCTAAAGTCAATGAAACAACAAAGGAGATTGGTTTTATTATTGAAACACTCCTCCACAATGATCCTAAGCATAACAAGGTGATCCATGGTTTAATGAAAAATCCTAAATCCAACCTTACCTTTATCTATTTTTCAGTGCCTTTCTATCCATACAATGATCTTGTTTTCCAAAATAATTCCATATAACTTGGCTAAAATGGGGCTAATCATAATGGTCCTATAATTAGAGGGATTTTGTTTATCCCCACTTTTAAAAATAGATAAAATGAGGCTTTGAGTCTAGGGTTTAGGGAATCCCTTCTTGACTTCTAAATTAATTATTTGTAAACTGTTGTGGATATTCCACTGGAACAGTTTGTCACAACAAATTTGATAACTGAAACTGAAATCTACAGTATGAATGGTTAAATTCCTTTATATTCCAAAATATTTAGTTATTGATTTTCTTCTTATTCATGAAATAAATAAAATGAAAAAAATAGAGAATCTAAAAGAACAATCACACACCATCCACAAAGTAACACAAATATTTTATTTGGGAAACCCTTATGGGAGAAAACCCAGCTAAAAGGTGAGGTTGCCATGCTCTCTTTTCTCTGGTATGGAAATAATGCAAGTACAAAGGAGAAGGAACTCTATATGGAGTTACCTGAGACCTATGGCCTAATAGGCTACAACATAACATTAACCCCCTATGTTATGCTCTCTAATTTCCCGCTCCCAGTTGTTATGTTATGCTATTCATCCAGATTATTTTCGGCACGAAATGAGAGCAGAGATATAACAAAGAAATGTTAGCATGTTTTACAGACAATATATGCTTGCCATTGATGGCAAGTACAACAACGATGATGAATTGAGTACAGGAAGGATGTGTCAGGCGGGCACCACAAGTATTTTGGGAAGACGATGCAAAGCTAGCTCGACAAGATCAGAGTATGCATTGATGGATCTCATTGAGATTTCTCGATGAACGTCAGATCTGAGCCCGTGGTCCGACCAGCGTTGGATCCAGGAAAATATGCACGCTCTTTAACGAGCAAGGTGAAATGCGCAACCCCAAAAAATCCAAAAAAGGAACCTCAACAAAGACTCCATTTCGGAGTTTCGGTTACCGGGAGATGGAGAAGTCAAGAGTTGAAACTCTCCAACACAGGAGTCCCGAAATGCCGAAAGGCGAAACCCTAAAAACATGAAACAAGAACATCACTCAAAGTTTTGAATATTGGGATTTTGGCTACTGGGAGATGGAGAAGTCAAGAGTCGAAACTCTCCAACATAGGAGTCCCTAAATGCTGAAAGGCGAAACCCCGAAATCGTGAAACAGGCGCATCAGTCAAAGTTTTGAATATTGGGATTTTGTCTACCGGGAGATAGAGATGTCACGAACTCTCGTCATCAAGAGTCTCGAAGTGCCGAAATGTGAAATCCTGAAAACCCGAAACAGGTGCATTATTTGAAGTAATGGATACCGGGATTTCGGTTACCGAGAGATGGAGAAGTCTTAAACTCTCATCATAAGGAGTCTCGAAGTGCCGAAATGTGAAATCCTGAAACAGACACGTAAGCAAACCACGTCAGCTAAGGACATGTGGCACAATTAGGCAATGACAAGTGTCAAGTTGATTCAAAATTTCAGGCATATGTAAGTCACTAATCAGAGTGACATGTGGCAGCTATTCGACACGTGGCAGCTATTTGACACGTGTCAATCCACGTGTGACGTCAGCAGGTTTACATCACATCGAAACTTTCTATTTTGGGGTTTTACATAGCAAGCAAAGACTCCACCATCACGATGTCTCGAACTCCGAAATACCGAAAGGGACCATTGTGTGTCTTGAAAAACTCGAAGGGAAAAACGCCAAAATCCCGTCAACCATCCATCTCAGTGGGTTATGTGAACCGTCCAATCACTTCGGAGATTTTGTGATCATGAATTTGATAATACTGGAGTCACGATGACTCAAAAGGGAAAAATCCCGAAATCGCAAAACCTGAAGTCGTGAAATGTCGATTCGCCGAAAAGAGAAACTCAGGAGTATGAACCATTGATCCGACTCCATTTCGGAGTTTCAGATACCAGAACTTGGAGGTGTCCAGAACACTTCACCACAGAAATGCCGAAATCTCGAAATGCGAAATTGCGATATACAGTTTCGAACTAGCCGAAGGTCACCACCTGTGGTCCGATGGGGGAAGGAGCTAGTATAGACAAGCTCCTTTTTCCAGAGTTTCAGGGATCAGGACATGGAGTGTAACAAATCCTTACCCTGGGGATCCCGAAATACCGAAATGCGAATTGGAGAAATAAATGCAAGATCACATGAAGTCAATCCAATGGTGCAGGTGATTTTTGGCATGATCGGAGGGCTAATGTTGCTCCTCACAGTCTAACTACTAGAAACCATTGATGGTCTCTGCCAGAGGATTCGAAGAAACCTCTGTGTGATCGCCAGAGGAGCTGAAGGGTCTCCAAGCTTCTTCCAGTGAATGAAGACGATTCTTAGAGGGAATGACAAGTGGATGAGTGTTGAAGTCTATAACTGAAGTAGAAAGTATAAGCTCGACTATGCCACAGAAGACGAAGAGTCTCAACTACCAGAGAGGCTGAGGAATCTCAGCATGACATCCAATGATGTTGAACGTGTGGGCAAACCGCCAGAGAAGCTGAAGAGTTTCCATGATGAACAGGCAGAGCACTCGACATGCAGAGGATGCAGAACCATGAGACACAGAGCATGCACAAGATGCACAGTGAGTATAAGAATATTAAAAAAAAGGAAGAGATTGAGTGTTGCTGTTGGGTGTGATGCATGTGCAAAGAAGAAGGTGGAGTGTAACAGCTGGGAGGCCCAAAAGACAAATGGTGCATTGAAGAGGAATGGTGCATAGAGTACAAAAAATAGAAGAACAAAAAGTGAAAGGCATGCGTGCAGGAAGACTGTGAGGCAGACAGAGCAGCGAAAATATTGCAGAACAATGATGAGACTGGTAAGCTGTTGTTAAGCATTATATCACTGTAATAAGTTTTAGTAACACATATTGATAATCTAGGGTGGTAGGGAGGTGCTAGGGAGGACTGGTGTCCTCAGAGGTTCAAGTGGGTGCTTGAACACAAGGAGTTGTAGCTTCCTTCTAGTTGGTGCTAGAGAAACCAGGGAGTTGGTGCTTCCTTTTAGTGGGTGCTAGAGAAAACAGAGAGTTGGTGCTCTCAACAAGTTGCATCTTGCAAAAATAGAGGTTGTAGCCTCACAATGAGTTGGTGCTCATATGTATGATAATGTAAAGAATGTAAATAATACTTATCATATAAAGAAGAAGAGGTTTTTACCCTGTATGGGTTTCCTCGGGAAATATCTGTCTCTGTGTTTCTCATATATGTGACTGATGATGAATGTGTCATTGTTTATTTCCCTGCATTATTGTGATCATCATTGAGTGCCTTGTAAATATTTTAAAAGAAGCATAATTGTTTAAGCACGGTAACAACTAATTCACCCCCCCCCTCTGAGTTGTCCAACAATTGGTATCAGAGTCGGCCCCTTTTATCTAAAGGTAGATCCTAGAGCTTAAACATGTCAAGCCATGAAGGAAATTCAACCAATAAGGCCCCTCTATTCAATGGAACAAACTTTTCCTTCTAGAAAGTTAGAATGAGAACCTACATAATGGCTTTAGGTGCAGATGTTTGGGATGTGGTATATACTGGTTATTTGAAGCCAGTTGTACTAGCCAATAAGGATGACAAACTAGAATTTAGCTTCAATGCTAAGGCTATGAATGCTATCTTGAGTGGGCTTGCAGAAGCAAAATTTGTAAAAGTTATGCATCTAGGAATAGCCAAAGAAATGTGGGACAAACTCATTAGCAGTTATGAAGGTAATGAAAAGGTAAAGGATGCCAAGATTAAAACCTACAGAATACAGTTTTAACAGCTGAAGATGAAACTATTGGAAAATACTTTCTGAGAGTAGAAGAAATGGTAAATGCAATGAAGAGACTTGGTGAAACAATTGAGGAACCTTCTTTAGTTCAGAAAATCTTGAGATATCTCCTAGATAGGTTCAACCCGAAGGTCTCTGCTATAGAAGAACTTAATGATCTAAAAACCTTGGAGTTTGATCAACTTCTAGGAACATTGACTGCATATGAAATGAGAATAGTTAAAGATAAACCCACCTCTAGAGAAGCATCATTTAAAGAAGACAAGAATGAGGATTCTGAGCCCAATGAAATTGAAGCAAAATTTGTGAAGAGACTGAAGAAGGGATCAGGAAAATACAAAGGTAAACTGCCTTTCAAATGTTTCAACTGTGGTAGGATAGGTCATTTTGCAAATAAATGTCCCCACAAAGGAAAGGATCAGGCATGTGATGATGAGGAGAAGTACAAACACAAAAATTTCTTTAAAGAGAAAAAATTTAAGAAGAAAAGTTTGTGCGTAAACAATGATGATGATCCTTCAGATGATGAGGAAAATGACTCCTCTATTGAAGATAAACTAAATGAATTCATACTTATGGCCAAAGAGGATTATGATAATAACAACATAGGGAGTGATGTTAATGAAGAAGAAGCTATGGTTGACATGGAAGGAGAACTGATCAGTGCACTGGAAGAGATTGATAGACTAAGAATCAAGAACATAAAATAAAGACAATTGTTGATACAGTTCGAGAAAGACAGTAAAAAACCTGATAAATACCTTGTCCTACTAAAAGTAGAATTAGAAGAGGCAAATAAAATCAAAGACATTCTGAAACGACAGTTATCAGAAAAGAAGGCAAGATGTGAAGCATTAGAAGAAGAAGTAGTGAAAACTAGGAAAGCGATGGAGAAGTTTCAATCCTTGTATAATCAGAATCTGTCAAGTATCAAAGCCTCAGAAGGGTTAGCCACCATCCTGAATCAACAAAGGAATCCAAAGTTGAAAACTGGTTTGGGTTATGAAGAGGGATCAAGTAGTGGCAAGCCAAGAAACAAAGAACCCATCAAGTTTGTCAAATGTACAACCAATAACAACAACGAACCTGCAGGAAGAAAGGAAGACAATCAGCCACCCAGGACGAGTAAAGAAAAAGATGCCAGAACTAAATCTGTAGAACAAAGAGGTAATGCTCTCACTGCTGAAAGACGTCATCAGCCTGGAAGAAATCGATTTGCACAAAGAAGACAACCATTTCCTAGGTACAAAGAATTTTTCCATGGCTATTGTTTCTATTGTTCTAACTTTGGTCACAAAGTTGTAAATTGTTCCTTAAGACTTATACATGAGCAATTAAGATTTAAAACGAATAAATACTTCCCACCACAAAGAATGATACAGTCAAGTAACAATCCTTCACAAACTGCAAATTGCCAAATTAAGTCTAGACACATACAACTAAGGAGGCCAAGAAATAATCAGCAGTCAATAAGTAGACAACACTGCAACAATAAGTTTGACCTATTGAATAATGAGATTGAATGCTACACCTGTCATAACTTTGGACATAAATCTATTGACTATTGGTTAAGGAACTATGAACCAGATTCGAAATCCCTGGCTGAAAATGTCAAGTTTTGGAAGAAGAAGGAAAGTGACAAGTGTGGATTAGTATTGTCCGCTCAAATAAAAATGAACCCTTGGTATATAGACAATGGATGCTCCAAACACATGATGGGAGACAAAGGCAAGTTTCTATCTCTAAGTGAAAGAAAATCAGGAAACATAACCTTTGGAAACGATGCTCCAGGGAAAATAAAGGGCAAAGGGATGGTGAGCTTAAGTAATGGAAAAGGAAAAGCCCAAGATGTTCTACTTGTGGATGGGCTGAAACATAATCTACTCAGTGTAAGTCAAATGTGTGATAGAGGATGTGAAGTGTTGTTCACGTCCAAGGACTACAAAATAAAGTTTGTAAACTTAGGACAAGTGGTGGCCAAAGGCATAAGGACAAAAAATAATGTGTATGTGCTGAAAGAAAATAGAGAAGAATGTCATCTAAGCAAAAATGATGAAAGTTGGTTATGGCATAGGAGACTTGGACATCTAAACTTTGACCACTTAATCAAACTCAAAAACCTCGAGGCAGTAAAAGATCTTCCGAGAATCTCAAAGCCCCAAGATTCAATGTGTAAACCCTGTCAAGTAGGGAAGCAAAACAGGACACCGTTTAAGTCCAAGAGCTATACTTCAATAGAGAAACCACTCCAACTAGTTCATATGGATTTATGTGGACCATCAAGACAGGAAGGCACATAGAAAGAAAACTACTTCATGCTGATTATCTATGATTACTCCAGACTTACCTGGGTTGCCTTTCTCAAGGAAAAGGCTGAAGCATTTGAGAAGTTTAAAATATTTAAGGCTTTAACTAAGACTCAAATAGGAAAAATATTAAAGGCAATAAGATCAGACTGGGGAGGAGAGCTTATGTCAAGAGACTTCAAGGAATTCTGCGATGAGCACGGGATCAAGAGAGAATACACAATCCCAAGAACTCCACAACAAAATGGAGTTGTTGAGAGGCAAAATAGAACAGTGTAGGAAATGGCCAGGTCAATGATGAATGAGAAGAACATTGGCCAAACCTACTGGGTAGAAGCAATACACACAACAGTTCATGTTCTTAACAAAGCTCACCTCAGTCCACAAAGTGACAAGACACCTTATGAACTGTGGTTTGGGAGACCTGCTTCAATTAAACACTTCAAAGTCTTTGGGAGTAAATGCTACATAAAGAATAATGACGAGAACCTCAACAAATATGATGACAGGGCTGATGAATGTATCTTCTTGGGGTATGCTACAAACAGTAAAGGATATAGATGCTATAATAAGAGGTTGCATAAAATGGTTGACTGTATTGATGTAAAAATTGATGAAGGAATCCCAGCAAGAGAGATGTACAGGAATGAGTCTTCTACAGAAGACACAGCTAAAGCTGAAGATGAACAGGTCCAAGAATCAGAAAACGAAGACTCTGAATTAGATGAAGATACAGACACTCAGACAGACTCAAATCAGCAGTCAACTTCAAATTCCTCTTCCAGAATCATTCAAAAGAATCATTCTGCAAGTCAGATAATTGGAGAAAAAGACAAAGGTGTACAAACCAGGAGAAAGCTAATCAAAACCACCGAACAATCTCATATAGCTTTCATATCCATGCTGGAACCCAAGAATTTCAATGAAGCCAACAAAGATGACCACTGGGTTAAAGAAATGAATGATGAACTTGATTAGATTGAGAAAAACAATACATGGGAGATCGTTCATAGACATGAAGGTAAAAACGTCATTGGCTCCAAATGGATTTTTAAGAATAAATTGAATGAGAAACGACAAGTTGTCAGAAACAAAGCAAGGCTAGTCTGTAAAGGATATGCTCAGATAGAAGGACTAGATTATGATGAAACATTTGCACTCGTAACAAGATTAGAATCTATCAGAATGTTTCTTGCCTATGCTTGTCACAAAAGATTTAAAGTCTATCAACTGGATGTCAAGTCAACTTTTCTAAATGGAGATTTAAGTGAAGAAGTTTATATGGAACAACCAGAGGGTTTCAAACTGTCTGATAATCCTGACTTAGTATGCAAGCTGAAGAAAGATTTATATGGGTTAAAACAAGCCCCTCAAGCCTGGTATCACAGACTGGATACATATCTCAAAGACAAAGGATTCAAGAGAGGAACAACATACATCAATCTGTATATTAAAACAAAGGATAATGATTTGCTCATCGTATTGGTCTATGTAGATGACATCATCTTCAGATGTAATAAGGATCCATTGGTACAATGGTTTGCTTTTTCCATGGAGTTTGAGTTTGAAATGTCTATGATAGGTGAACTGTCATTTTTTCCGGGTCTGCAAATTACTCAGAGGACTGAATGGATGTTCATTTCTCAAGAAAAAAATGTAAGAGAAATGATGAAAAGGTTTCAAATGGAATATTATAAACCTATGGGTACACCTATGGTTACTGGATGTAAATTAAGCAAGGATGATGACTCACCTGATGTTGATCAAAGCTCATATAGATCAATGATTGGCAACCTGCTGTACATCACATCATCTCGCCCAGACATAATGCATGTTGTAGGAATGTTAGGAAGATATCAGGCTGCACCTAACCAGAGTCACTTGCACGCCGTCAAAAGGATATTCAGGTATTTAAAAGAAACAGTGACTTATGGTCTGTGGTATCCCAGAAATCAGAATTTTCAGTTAACTGCTTATTCAGATGTAGATTGGGCAAACTGTGTTGATGAGAGAAAAAGCACCAGTGGAGGAGCATTCTTCCTGGGTGATTATTTAGTAGCATGGCTTAGTAAAAATCAAGGTTCCATTTCTTTATCAACCATAGAGGCAGAGTACATTACTGCTGCTACCTGTTGCACTTAGGTATTATGGATGATTCAGACACTTGCAAACTTGGAGGTAAAATACACTGCACCAATCCCAATTCATTGTGATAACACTAGTGCCATCAGTGTGTCTAAAAATCCTGTATTCCACTCCAAGACCAAGCATATTCCCATAAAATATCATTTTCTGAGAGAGCAGCTCACCAATTAGATTGTTCAGGTCCATTACATTCCCACTACAAAACAAATTGCAAACATCTTTACTAAACCCCTAGCCAAGACACCATTTGAATATCTCAGACAGAAGCTGGGTGTCATCCCGTTTCACATCTAAGAGAGTCCATCCTGTTAGGGGGAGTCCTGTATTGGTTTCACATCTGATAACTCCTAAAATTAATGCAACAACCCAGGGGGAGCATGTTTTCTTTGACATTGATGTCAAAGGGGGAGAAAAGAATAGGGGTGCCTTTGTTTCCATCAATGCCAAAGGGGGAGATTGTTGCCATGTTTTACAGACAATATATGCTTGTCATTGATGGCAAGTACAACAGCGATGATGACTTGATTACAGGAAGGATGTGCTAGGCGGGCACCAGAAGTCTTTTGGGAAGATGATGCAGAGCTAGCTCAACAAGATCAGAGTATGCAATGATGGATCTCATTGAGATTTCCTGATGAATGTCAGATCTGAGCCCATGGTCCGACCAGCGTTGGATCCAGGAAAATCTGCACGCTCTTTAACGAGCAAGGTGAAATGCGCAACCCCAAAAAATACAAAACAGACACCTCAACAAAGACTCCATTTCGGAGTTTTGGTTACCGGGAGATGGAGAAGTCAAGAGTCGAAACTCTCCAACACAGGAGTCCCGAAATGACGAAAGGCGAAACCCCGAAATCGTGAAACAGGCGCATCACTCAAAGTTTTGAATATCGGGATTTCGGCTACCGGGAGATGGAGAAGTCAAGAGTCGAAATTCTCCAACACAGGAGTCCCGAAATGCTGAAAGGTGAAACCCCAAATTCGCGAAACAGGCGCATCACTCAAAGTTTTGAATATCGAGATTTCGGCTACCGGGAGATAGAGATGTCACGGACTCTTGTCATCAGGAGTCCCGAAGTGCCGAAATGCAAAATCCCGAAAACCTGAAACAGGCGCATTACTGAAAGTAATGGATATCGGGATTTTGGTTACCGGGAGATGGAGAAGTCTTAGACTCTCATCATAAGGAGTCCCGAAGTGCCGAAATGCGAAATCCTGAAAAATACACATCAACAAACCACATCAGCTAAGGACACATGGCACAATCAGGCAATGACAAGTGTCACACTGATTCAACATTTCAGGCATATGAAAGTCATGAATCAGAGTGACATGTGGCGTCTATTCGACACTTGTCAATCCACGTGTGACGTCAGTAGGTTTACATCACATCGAAACTTTCTATTTTGGGGTTTTACATAGCAAGAAAAGACTCCACCATCAGGATGTCTCGAACTCCGAAATGCCGAAAGGGACCATTGTGTGTCTCGAAAAACTCGAAGGGAAAAACATCGAAATCCCATCAAGCGTCCATCTCAGTGGGTTATGTGAATCATCCGATCACTTCAGGGATTTTGTGATCATGAATTTGATAATACTGGAGTCATGATGACTCGAAAGGGAAAAATCCTGAAATCGCGAAACCTGAAGTCCCGAAATGTCGATTCGTCGAAAAGAGAAACTCAGGAGTATGAACCATTGATCCGACTCCATTTCGTAGTTTCGGATACCGGAACTTGGAGGTGTCAATAACACTTCACCACAGAAACGCCGAAATCCCGAAATGCGAAATTGCGATATATAGTTTCGAACTAGTCGAAGGTCACCGCCTGTGGTCCGGTGGGGGAAGGAGCTAGTATAGACAAGCTCCTTTTTCTGGAGTTTCGGGGATCAGGACATGGAGTGTAACAAATCTTTACCACGGGGATCTCGAAATACCGAAATGTGAATTGGCAAAATAAACGCAAGATCACATGAAGTCAATCCAATGGTGCATGTGATTTTTGGCACGATCAGAGGGCTATTGTTGCTATTTGCAGTCTAACTGCTAGAAACCATTGATGGTCTCTGCCAGAGGATTCGAAGAAACCTCTGTGTGATCACCAAAGGAGCTGAAGGGTCTCCAAGCTTCTTTCAGTGAATGAAGACGATTCTTGGAGGGACTGACAAGTGGATGAGCGTTGAAGTCTGTAACTGAAGCAGAAAGTATAAGCTCGACTATGCCATAGAAGACGAAGAGTCTTGACTGCCAGAGAGGCTGAGGAATCTCAGCATGACATCCAGTGATGCTGAGCGCATAGGAAAACCGCCAGAGAAGCTGAAGAGTGTCCATGATGAACAAGCAGAGCACTCGACATGCAGAGGATGCAGAACCATGAGACACAGAGCATGCACAAGATGCACAGTGAGTATAAGAATATGAAAAAAAAAGAGAGATTGAGTGTTGTTTTTGGGTGTGATGCATGTGCAAAGAAGAAGGTGGAGTGCAGCAGCTGGGAGGCACATAAGACAAATGGTGCATTGAAGAGGAATGGTGCATAGAGTATAAAAGATAAAAGAACAGAAAGTGCAAGGCATGCGTGCAGGAAGACTGTGAGGCAGACAGAGGAGGGAAAATCTTGCAGAACAATGATGAGACTGGCAAGCTGTTGTTAAACATTATATCATTGTAATAAGTTTCAGTAACACATATTGATAATCTAGGGTGGTAGGGAGGTGCTAGGGAGGACTGGTGTCCTCAAAGGTTCAAGTGGGTGCTTGAACACAGGGAGTTGTAGCTTCCTTCTAGTTGGTGCTAGAGAAACCATGGAGTTGGTGCTTCCTTCTAGTTGGTGCTAGAGAAACAAGGGAGTTGGTGCTTCCTTCTAGTGGGTGCTAGAGAAAATAGAGAGTTGGTTCTCTCAACAAGTTGCAGCTTGCAAAAATAGAGGTTGTAGACTCACAATGAGTTGGTGCTCATATGTATGATAATGTAAAGAATGTAAATAATACTTATCATATAAAGAAGAAGAGGTTTTTACCCTATATGGGTTTCCTCGGGAAATATCTGTCTCTGTGTTTCTCATATATGTGACTGATGTTGAATGTGCCAATGTTTATTTCCCTACATTATTGTGATCATCATTGAGTGCCTTGTAAAGATTTTAAAAGAAGCATAATTGTTTAAGCACGGTAACAACTGATTCACCCCCCTCTCTCAGTTGTCCAACAAGAAATGCATAGAGGTATCACAGATGTTCAATAATATAACGAAAATGTATCAGAGATGCAACCATAAACATAGATATACAGTAATACACGATTTCTATTAATGAAAGAAATGTACAGAGACTGTAAAAATATAGAGTGAAAGACTCGCTAGAATGGTGGCAGCTTATCTCTAAGAAGAGATGCGACGGCTACTCGCATTCGCAAGAAGATGATTACAATGAGGCTTTGAAGGTATTTTTACAATAAATGGGAATGGAAAAAGTCCTAGACATCCAAAATCCTAACCCTAGGAGATGAAGCACCAAAATTCATGTGGGCCCCGTTTGGGTAAGTGAGTACATCAACTTCCCAGGGTCGTAACTTTTGCATACGATCTCCGTTTTAGGCGTGTGACAGCTCGTTGGAAAGGTATCGTCGAGGAGATTCATTGTTTGGGCTCAATCATTCCTTTGGATATCATTGAGAACCTCGATATCGAATAACCTTCATTTGGACCCTCAAAATGGCCCCGAAAGTTAAAACCTGCTAAAAATAGTAAATTGACAGAAAACTGTTTTGAGCCATTTGGAAAAGGTGGGTGGCCATCGATATCCACCTAAATCAATCCTCCCTCCTTAGGAAGCAATGGTCTCCATTGCGTTGAGTTCCCGGGGGAGAGGGAAAAACGTTTGATAAATCTGCATCTTGGTGAGCTTCTTGTTTTGCTGGAGACGCCGCGCTGCTCAGATTGTGGAAATCTGTCATAAACCTATTGAGTTTGAGGCTGTTTAACAAGTCGAGATACATCAGAGGACGATGCGCAGAAGGAATATTTGCAGTTTGTTTTAGCCTCGTCGATCTGCTTCTCTAGGATAGAAGGTGCTTGGGGCAAGGCTGTAGTGGTTGCAGTGTCCTTTTGTTCTCCTTTTGAACAGATTGTGAAGAAGCTAAATTTTGCCATATGAGATACTACCTTGTGGCACATTTTAGGTGGAACAGTAGTCGGAACTACCTCTGGTATTCTGTAGAGATGACCCCCCAAAGTAACAATGACACTACGGGGTCAAGACTCATAAACATCATGGCATCTCCACATATATGGTTGGCCTGAGAGAACATCACATACATCCAGTGGGGAAACATCACATAATACCTCATCCTTGAAGGGTTGGATTCCATATGAAAATCGACACTGTTGGTTGACACGAAGATCTCGTCCTTGCTGAAGCCACCTGATGTTGTATGGCTGTGAGTGTGGTGTTGTCGACAATCCCAATTGTTTGATGACCTCTGCTGAGATGAGGTTTTTCTGGCTTTCGCTATCAATAATAAAATGTAGTGGGGTCCCCTTCACCCACATCTATGACTGAAAAAGGCGCTCCCCCTCTTCAGGATCTGTTGGTTCTTCTGATTGAATTGTTGCGGTCGCGACAATAGCAGTGGGGTCTGCATCAATTATCTGTCCTTTACTAGCATTTTAAGAATCAAATTTTGAATCAGGGTTCATCTCCTTGTCTTTGATCTCGGCCACCAATGATTGTTTTGAACGACATTCATCGGTGTTGTGCCAGGGGATTTTGTGGAAATCACACCATTTTCCGGTGTCCTTCTTTGTCTTCCCGTGACCCTTCTTTTCCTGTGTCTTGGATTGGTTTTCGGGAGACTATTTGTTAGGGACGTCATTGTCATACTTTGGTTGTTGCGGATTTGCAGACCCGAATTCCCGTTTGTTCTGGTGCTTAAATTTCTTCTCAATTTTAACAACATATCGATAACCAGCACCGAGTGATGAGATGTCCAGAAAATCCATTTCAGTCTGAATGTATCTGTTTAGAGCCCCACGGTATTTCAGAACCAAATGTCCCTCGAAGTCTTTGATACCCATCTTGGTGCATAGGGTATGGAAGGTATTTGTGAACACTAGAACTGCTTGGCCCCTCTCTTGCCGCAGTGTGGTCCATCTCATGTATTGGTCCTCATAGTTTCCAACAGGGTAATACTATTCCTTTACCGCATCCACAAAAATATCCCAAGTGGGATCGAATCCATATATTTCAGACTCCTCTGTGGAACTCTGCTCCCAATAAGTTTACCACCAATGTTTAACATGGGGCAGATCTTTAAGGAGTGTGAAGGTGATCTTTTCTTTGTCGAAAAATTTGTGAATAGAGAAATAACCTTCTAGCATATTTAACCATTTGTCTAGGGATTCTACATCTATCTGTCCTTCAAATACAGGAATATCAAAATTAACCTGTACCTTGAAAGATGAGGTGCCTCCAAAGTGGCCTCTTGATGAAGATGCGCCTGTTGCTATCAGTAGGCATTGAAGGATGTGGAAAAAATTCTCCATCATTTCGTCCCTCTGTCACGTGAAAGCTTGCTTAAGCAACAGACTGATAAGATCGTCTGCTCCGTCATTTTTCTTTTCTTACGCCATTGAGGGTTTCTTGGGTGTGCAAGAGAGATTTTCCTCAAGAGAGACAAGCTCGAGACCCAACTTGCTATACTCGAACCTCGTTGGGGACATGCACTGAAAAAAACGATCAAGAACAGCCTGCTCTGATACCACTGATCCAGATTATTTTTGGCACGAAATGAGAGTGGAGATATAACAAAGAAACGCACAGAGATATCGCAGATATTCAATAATATAACGGAAATGTATAAGAGATGCAACCATAAACACATATATACAGTAATACACGATTTCTATTAATGAAAGAAATGTACAGAGATTGTAAAAATACAGAGTGAAAGACTCGCTAGAATGGTGGCAGCTTATCTCTGAGAAGAGATGTGACGGCTACTCGCATTTGCAAGAAGATGATTACAATGAGGCTATGAAGGCATTTTTAAAATAAGAAAGAATTCCAAAAGTCCTAGACATCCAAAATCCTAACCCTAGGAGATGAAGCGCCAAAATTCATGAGGGCTCAGTTTGGGTAAGTGAGTACATCAACTTCCTGGGGTCGTAACTTTTGCATACGATCTTTGTTTTAGGCGTGTGATAGCTCGTTAGAAAGGTATTGTCGAGGAGATTCATTTTGGGGTCTCAATCATGCCTTCAAATATCATTGAGAACCTATATCTCAAAAAACCTTCATTTGGGCCCTCAAAATGGCCCCGGAAGTTAAAACTTGCTAAAAATAGTAAATTGCCAAAATTGACAGAAAACTATTTTGAGCCATTTGGAAAAGGTGGGTAGCCACCGATATCCACCTAGATCAATCCTCATTCCTTAGGAAGTAATGGTATCCATTGCGTTGAGTTCCCAGGGGAGAGGGAAAATCATTTGTTAAATCTGCATCTTGGTGAGCTGCTTGTCTTGCTAGAGATGCCGCACTGCTCAGTTTGTGGAAATCTGTCACGAATCTGTTGAGGTTGAGGTTGTTCAACAAGTCGAGATACATCAAAGGATGATGTGCAGAACGAATCTTTTCACTTTGTTGCAGCCCTGTCAACCTGCTTCTGTAGGATAGAAGGTGTTTAGGGAAAGGCTGTAGTGGTTGCAGTGTCCTTTTGTTCTCCTTTTGAACAGATTGTGAAGAAGGTAAATTTTGCCATATGAGATACTACCTTGCGGCACTTTTTAGGTGGAACAGTAGTCAGAACTACCTCTGGTATTCTGTAGAGATGACCCGCCAAAGTAACAATGACACTATGGGGTTGAGACTCATAAACAACATGGCGTCTCCACATATATGGTTGGCCCAAGAGAACATGACAGACATCCAGTGGGGCAACATCACATAATACCTCATCCTTGAAGGGTTGGATGCCATATGACAATCGACAATGTTGGTTGACACGGAGATCTTGTCCTTGCCGAAGCCACCCGATGTTGTATGGCTGCGAGTGTGGTGTTGTCGACAATCCCAACTGTTTGATGACCTCTGCTGAGATGAGGTTTTTCTGGCTTCCGTTATCAACAATAAAATGTAGCGGGGTCCCCTTCACCCACATTTGTGAATGAAAAAGGTGCTCCCCCTCTTCAGGATCTGTTGGTTCTTCTGGTTGAATTGTTGTGGTCGCGACAATAGCAGTGGGGTCTATGTCTATGATCTTTCCTTTACCAGTATCTTAAGAATCAAATTCTAAATCAAGGTTCGGCTCCTTGTCTTTGATCTTGGCCACCAATGACTATTTTGAGCGACATTCATCGGTGTTGTGCCAGGGGATTTTGTGGAAATAACACCATTTTCTGGTGTCCTTTTTTGTCTTCCCGTGACCCTTCTTTTCCTGTGTATTGGATTGGTTTTCGAGAGACTGTTTGTTAGGGTCGTCTTTGTCATACTTTGGTTGTTGCGGATTTGCAGACCCGAATTCCCATTTGTTCTGGTGCTTAAATTTCTTCTCAATTTTAACAGCATATCGATAAGCAGCACCGAGTGATGAGATGTCCAGAAAATCCATTTCAGTTTAGATTTATCTGTGTAGAGCCCCATGGTATTTCAGAACCAAATGTCGCTCAGAGTCTTTGATACTTGGTTTGGTGCGTAGGGTATAGAAGGTATTGGTGAAATCTGGAATTGCTTGGCCCCTCTCTTGCCGCAGTGTGGTCCATCTCATGTACTGGTCCTCATAGTTTCCAACAGGGTAATACTGTTCCTTTACCGCATCCACAAAAAAATCCCTAGTGGGATCGACCCCATATATTTCAGACTCCTCTGTGGAACTATACTACCAATAAGTTTCCCACCAATGTTTGACATGGGGGAGAGCTTTAAGGAGTGCAAAGGTGATCTTTTCTTTGTTGAAAAATTTGTGAACAGAGAAATAACCTTCTAGCAGATTTAACCATTTGTCTAGGGCTTCTGCATCTATCTATCCTTCTAATACAGGAATATCAAAATTAACTTGTACCTTGAAAGGTGAGGTGCCTCCAAAGTGTCCGCTTGATGAAGATGCGCCTGTTGCTATCGACAGGCGTTGAAGGATGTGGGAAAAATTCTCCATCATTTCGTCCCTCTGTCGCGTGAGAGCTTGCTCAAGCAACAGACTGATAGGATTGTCTGCTCTGCCATTTTTCTTTTCTTCTGCCATTAAGGGTTTCTTGTGTGTGAAAGAGATTTTCCTCAAGAGAGACAAGCTCGAGACCCAACTTGCTATACTCGAACCTCATCGGGGACATGCACTGAAAAAAAATGATCAAGAACAACCTGCTCTGATACCACTGATCCTGATTATTTTCGTTACTAAATGAGAGCAGAGATATAGCAAAGAAATGCACAGAGATATCGCAGATATTAAATAATATAACGAAAATGTATCAGATATGCAACCATAAACACAAATATACAGTAATACACGATTTCTATTAATGAATGAAATGTGCAGAGACTGTAAAAATACAGAGTGAAAGACTCGCTAGAATGGTGGCAGCTTATCTCTGAGAAGATATGTGACGGCTACTCACATTCACAAAAGATGATTACAATGAGGCTTTGAAGGCCTTTTTACAATAAACGGGAACGACAAAAGTCCTAGACATCCAAAAGCCTAACCCTAGGAGATGAAGCATCAAAAGTCATGTGGGCCCTGTTTGGGTAAGTGAGTACATCAACGTCCTGAGGTTGTAACTTTTGCATACGATCTTTGTTTTAGGCGTGTGATAGCTTGTTGGAAAGGTATCGTCGAGGAGATTCATTTTGGGGGCTCAATCATGCCTTTGGATATCAGTGAGAACCTCGATCTTGAAAAAACTTCATTTGGGCCCTCAAAATGACCACGAAAGTTAAAACCTGCTAAAAAAAGTAAATTGCCAGAAAACTGTTTTGAGCCATTTGGAAAAGGTGGGTGGCCACCGATATCCAACTGGATCAATCCTCCCTCCTTATGAAGCAATGGTCTCCATCGCGTTGAGTTCCCATGGGAGAGGGAAAATCATTTGTTAAATCTGCATCATGGTGAGTTGCTTGTCTTGCTGGAGACGTCGTGCTGCTCAGTTTGTGGAAATCTGTCACGAACCTGTTGAGGTTGAGGTTGTTCAACAAGTCGAGATACATTAAAGGATGATGTGTAGAAGGAATCTTTTCACTTTGCTGCAGCCTTTTCAACCTGCTTCTGTAGGATAGAAGGTGCTTGGGGCAAGGCTGTAGTGGTTGCAGTGTCCTTTTGTTCTCCCTTTGAATAGATTGTGAAGAAGCTAAATTTTTCCATATGAGATACTAACTTGCAGCACTTTTTAGGTGGAATAGTAGTCGGAACTACCTCTGGAATTCTGTAGATATGACCCCCCAAAGTAACAATGACACTACGGGGTCGAGACTCATAAACAACATGGTGTCTCCACATATATGGTTTTCCCAAGAGAACATCACAGACATCCAGTGGGGCAACATCACATAATACCTCATCCTTGAAGGGTTGAATGCCATATGACAATCAACACTGCTGGTTGACACAGAGATCTCATCCTTGCCGAAGCCACTCGATGGTGTATGGCTGCGGGTGTGGTGTTGTCAACAATCCCAACTCTTTGATGACCTCTGCTGAGATGAGGTTTTTCTGGCTTCTTCTATCAACAATAAAATGCAGTGGGGTCCCCTTCACCCACATCCGTGAATGAAAAAGACGCTCCCCCTCTTCAGGATCTGTTGGTTCTTCTGGTTAAATTGTTGTGGTCGCGACAATAAAAGTTGGGTCTGCGTCAATGATCTATCATTTACCAGTGTTTTCAGAATCAGATTCTGAATCAGGTTCGGCTCCTTGTCTTTGATCTCGGCCACCAATGACTGTTTTGAGCGACATTCATCGGTGTTGTGCCAGGGGCTTTTGTGGAAATCACACCATTTTCTGATATCCTTCTTTGTCTTCCCGTCACCCTTATTTTCCTATGTCTTGGATTGGTTTTCAGGAGACTGTTTGTTAGGGCCGTCTTTGTCATACTTTGGTTGTTGCGGATTTGAAGACCCAAATTCCTATTTGTTCTGGTGCTTAAATTTCTGCTCAATTTTAACAACATATCGATAAGCAGCACCAAGTGATGAGATGTCCAGAAAATCCATTTCAGTCTGGATGTATCTGTGTAGAGCCCCACGGTATTTCAGAACCAAATGTTGCTTGGAGTCTTTGATACCTAGCTTGGTGCGCAGGGTATGGAAGGTATTGGTGAACTCTGGAACTACTTGGCCCTTCTCTTGCCGCAGTGTGGTCCATCTCATGTACTGGTCCTCATAGTTTCCAGCAAGGTAATATTGTTCCTTTACCACATCCACAAAAAAATCCCAAGTGGGATCGACCCCATATATTTCAGACTCCTCTGTGGAACTCTACTCCCAATAAGTTTACCACCAATGTTTGACATGGGGGAGAGCTTTGAGTGCGAAGGTGATCTTTTCTTTGTCGAAAAATTTGTGAACAGAGAAATAACCTTCTAGCATATTTAACCATTTTTTTAGGGCTTCTGCATCTATCTATCCTTCAAATACGAGAATATCAAAATTAACTTGTACCTTGAATGGCGAGGTGCCTCCAAAGTGGTCGCTTGATGAAGATGCGTCTGTTACTATTGGCGGGAATTCAAGGATGTGGGAAAAATTCTCCATCATTTCGTCCCTCTGTCTCGTGAGAGCTTGCTCAAGCAATAGACTGATAGGATCGTCTGCTCTGTCATTTTTCTTTTCTTCTGCCATTGAGGGTTTCTTGGGTGTTTGAGAGCGATTTTCTTCAAGAGAGACAAGCTCAAGACCCAAATTTCTATACTTGGACCTCGTCGGGCACATGCACTGAAAAAAATGATCAAGAACAACCTGCTCTGATACCACTGATCTGGATTATTTTTGACACGAAATGAGAGAGGAGATATAACAAATAAATGCACAGAGATATCGCAGATATTCAATAATATAACGAAAATGTATCAGACATGCAACCATAAACACAGATATATAGTAATACACGATTTCTATTAATGAAAGAAATGTACAGAGACTGTAAAAATACAGAGTGAAAGACTCGCTAGAATGGTGGCAGCTTATC
>ML786131.1:54415-66808 GCA_009831015.1 Picea engelmannii
CAACCATAAACACAGATATATAGTAATACACGATTTCTATTAATGAAAGAAATGTACAGAGACTGTAAAAATACAGAGTGAAAGACTCGCTAGAATGGTGGCAGCTTATCTCTGAGAAGAGATGTGACGGCTACTCGCATTCGCAAGAAGATGATTACAGTGAGGATCTGAAGGCCTTTTTACAATAAAAAGTAATGCCAAAAGTCCTAGACATCCAAAAACCTAACCCTAGGAGATGAAGCACCAAAAGTCATGTGGGCCCCGTTTGGGTAAGTGAATACATCAACTTCCCGGGGTCGTAACTTTTGCATACGATCTCCGTTTTAGGCATGTGATAGCTCGTTTGAAAGGTATCATCGAGGAGATTAATTTTGGGGGCTCAATCATGCCTTTGGTTATCATTGGGAACCTTGATCTCAAAAAATCTTCATTTGGGCCCTCAAAATGGCCCCACAAGTTAAAACCTGCTAAAAATAGTAAATTGTCAAAAAACTGTTTTGAGCCATTTGGAAAAAGTGGGTGGCCACAAATATCCACCTGGATCAATCCTCCCTCCTTAGGAGGAAATGGTATCCATTTCTTTGAGTTCCTGGGGGACAAGGAAAAGCATTTGGTAAATCTGCATCTTGGTGAGCTGCTTATCTTGCTGGAGACGTCACGTTGCCCAGTTTGTGGAAATCTGTCACGAACCTGTTGAGGTTGAGGTTGTTCAACAAGTCAAGATACATCAGAGGATGATGTGCAAAAGAATTCTTTGCACTTTTCTGCAACCTTGTCGACCCGCTTCTGTAGGATATAAGGTGCTTGGGGAAAGGCTGTAGTGGTTGCAGTGTCCTTTTGTTTTCCTTTTGAACAGATTGTGAAGAAGGTATATTTTGCCATATGAGATACTACCTTGCGGCACTTTTTAGGTGGAACGGTAGTCGGAACTACCTCTGGTATTCTATAGAGATGACCCCCCAAAGTAACAATGACACTACGGGGTCGAGACTCATAAACAACATGGTGTCTCCACATATATGGTTGGCCCAAGAGAACATCACAGACATCCAGTGGAGCAACATCACATAATACCTCATCCTTGAAGGGTTGGATGCCATATGACAATTGACATTGTTGGTTGACACGGAGATCTCGTCCTTGCCGAAGCCACTCGATGTTGTATGGCTGCGGGTGTGGTGTTGTCGACAATCCCAACTGTTTGACGACCTCTATTGAGATGAGGTTTTTCTGGCTTCCGTTATCAACAATAAAATGTAGCAGGGCCCCCTTCACCCACATTTGTGAATGAAAAAGGCGCTCCCCCTCTTCAGGATCTGTTGGTTCTTCTGGTTGAATTGTTGTGGTCATGACAATAGCAGGGGTGTCTACATCAATGATCTGTCCTTTACCAGTATTTTTAGAATTAGATTCTGAATCAGGGTTCGTCTCCTTGTCTTTGATCTCGGCCACCAATGACTGTTTTGAGCAACATTCATCGGTGTTGTGCCAGGGGATTTTATGGAAATCACACCATTTTTCGGTGTCCTTCTTTGTCTTCCCGTCACCCTTGTTTTCCTGTGTCTTGGATTGGTTTTTGGGAGACTGTTTGTTAGGGCCGTCTTTGTCATACTTTGGTTGTTGCAGATTTGCAGAGTCGAATTCCCATTTGTTCTAGTGCTTAAATTTCTGCTCAATTTTAACAGCATATCGATAAGTAGCACCGAGTGATGAGATGTCCAGAAAATCCATTTCAGTCTGAATGTATCTGTGTAGAGCCCCACGGTATTTCAGAATCAAATTTCGCTCGGAGTCTTTGATACCCAGCTTGGTGCGTAGGGTATGGAAGGTATTGATGAACTCAGGAACTGCTTGGCCCCTCTCTTGCTGCAGTGTGGTCCATCTCATGTACCGGTCTTCATAGTTTCCAAAAGGTTAATACTATTCCTTTACCGCATCCACAAAAAAATCCAAAGTGGGATCGGCCCCATATATTTCAGACTCCTCTGTGGAATTTGTCCCTAATAAGTTTCCCACCAATGTTTGACATGGGGGAGAGCTTTAAGGAGTGCGAAGGTGATCTTTTCTTTGTCGAAAAATTTGTGAACAGAGAAATAACCCTCTAGCAGATTTAACCATTTGTCTAGGGCTTCTACATCTATCTGTCCTTCAAATACGGGAATATCAAAATTAACTTGTACTTTGAAAGGCGAGGTGCCTCCAAAGTGGCCGCTTGATGAAGATGTGCCTGTTGCTATCGGTAGGCATTGAAGGATGTGGGAAAAATTCTCCATCATTTCATCCCTCTGTCGCGTGAGAGCTTGCTTAAGAAACAGACTGATAGGATCGTCTGCTCCATCATTTTTATTTTCTTTCGCTATTGAGGGTTTCTTGGGTGTGCGAGAGCAATTGTCCTCAAGAGAGACAAGCTCAAGACCCAACTTTCTATACTTGGACCTCGTAGGTGACATGCACTGAAAAAAATGATCAAGAATAGCCTGCTTTGATACCACTGATCCAGATTATTTTCGGCACGAAATGAGAGCGGAGATATAACAAAGAAATGCACATAGATATCACAGATATTCAATAATATAATGGAAATGTATCAGAGATGCAACCATAAACACAGATATACAATAATACATGATTTCTATTAATGAAAGAAATGTACAGAGACTGTAAAAATACAGAGTGAAAGACTCGCTAGAATGGTGGCAACTTATCTCTAAGAAGAGATGTGACGGTTACTCGCATTCGTAAGAAGATGATTATAATTAGGCTCTAAATGCCTTTTTACAATAAACAGGAATGCCAAAAGTCTTAGATATCCAAAATGCTAACCCTAGGAGATGAAGCGCCAAAAGTCATGTGGGCCCTGTTTGGGTAAGTGAGTACTTCAACTTCTCGGAGTCGTACCGTTTGCATACGATCTCCGTTTTAGGCGTGTGATAGCTCGTTGGAAATGTATCGTCGAGGAGATTCATTTTGGGGGCTCAATCATGCATTTGGATATCATTGAGAAACTCATTCTAGAAAAACCTTCATTTGGGCCCTCAAAATGGCCACGGAAGTTAAAACCTGCTAAAAATAGTAAATTGCCAAAATTGCCAGAAAACTATTTTGAGCCATTTGGAAAAGGTGGGTGGCCATCGATATCCACCTGGATCAATCCTCCCTCCTTAGGAAGCAATGGTATCCATTGCATTGAGTTCCCGGGGGAGAGGGAAAAGCGTTTGTTAAATTTGCATCTTGGTGAGCTGCTTGACTTGCTGGAGACGTCGCGCTGCTCAGTTTGTGGAAATCTGTCACGAACCTGTTGAGGTTGAGGCTGTTCAACAAGTCGAGATACATCAGAGGACGATGTGTAGAAGGAATCTTTGCACTTTCTTGTAGCCTTGTCGACCTGCTTCTATAGGATAGAAGGTGCTTGGGGCAAGGCTGTAGTGGTTGCAGTGTCCTTTTGTTCTACTTTTGAACAGATTGTGAAGAAGCTAAATTTTGCCGTATGAGATACTACCTTGCAACACTTTTTAGTTGGAACAGTAGTCGGAACTACCTCTGGTATTCTGTAGAGATGACCCCCCAAAGTAATAATGAAACTATGAGGTTGAGACTTATAAACAACATGGCGTCTCCACATATATGGTTGGACTAAGAGAACATCACAGACATCCAGTGGGGCAACATCACATAATACCTCATCCTTGAAGGGTTGGATTCCATATGACAATCGACATTGTTGGTTGACACGGATATCTCGTCCTTGTCGAAGCCACCCGATGTTATATGGCTGTGGGTGTGGTTTTGTCGACAATCCCAACTGTTTGACGACCTCTGCTAAGATAAGGTTTTTCTGGCTTCCGCTATCAACAATAAAATGCAGCGGGGTCCCCTTCACCCACATCTGTGAATGAAAAAGGCACTCCCCCTCTTCAGGATCTGTTGGTTCTTCTGGTTGAATTGTTGCGGTCGATACAATAACAGTGGGGTCTACGTCAATGATATGTCCTTTACCAGTATTTTCAGAATCAGATTTTGAATCAGGGTTCGGCTCCTTGTCTTTGATCTCGGCCACCAATGACTGTTTTGAGCGACATTCATCGGTGTTGTGCCAGGGGATTTTATGGAAATCACGCCATTTTTCGGTGTCCTTCTTTGTCTTCCCATGACCCTTCTTTTCCTGTGTCTTGGATTGGTTTTTGGGAGACTGTTTGTTAGGGCCTTCTTTGTCATACTTTGGTTGTTGCGGATTTGCAGACTCGAATTCCCATTTTTTCTGGTGCTTAAATTTTTGCTCAATTTTAACAGCATATCGATAAGCAGCACTGAGTGATGAGATGTCCAGAAGATCCATTTTAGTCTGGATGTATCTGTGTAGAGCCCCATGGTATTTCAGAACCAAATGTCGCTCAGAGTCTTTGATACCCAGCTTGGTGCACAGGGTATGGAAGGTATTGGTGAACTCTAGAAATTCTTGACCCCTCTCTTTCTGCAGTGTGGTCCATCTCATGTACTGGTCCTCATAGTTTCCAACATGGTAATACTGTTCCTTCACCGCATCCAGAAAAAAATTCCAAGTGGGATCGGCCCCATATATTTTAGACTCCTCCGTGGAACTCTGCTCCCAATAAGTTTCCCACCAATGTTTGACATGGGGGAGAGCTTTAAGGAGTGCGAAGGTGATCTTTTCTATGTCAAAAAAATTTTGAACAGAGAAATAACCCTCTAGCATATTTAACCATTTGTCTAGGGCTTCTGTATCTATCTGTCCTTCAAATACGGGAATATCAAAATTAAATTATACCTTGAAAGGCGAGCTGCCTCCAAAGTGGCCGCTTGATGAAGATGCGCCTATTTCTATCGACAGGCATTGAAGGATGTGGGAAAAATTCTCCATCATTTCGTCCCTCTGTCGCGTGAGAGCTTGCTCAAGCAACAGACTGATAAGATCGTGTGCTCCGTCATTTTTCTTTTCTTCTGCCATTGAGGGTTTCTTGGGTGTGCGAGAGCGATTTTCCTCAAGAGAGACAAGCTCGAGACCCAACTTGCTATACTCGGACCTCGTCGGGGACTTGCACTGAAAAAAACGATCAAGAACAACCTACTCTGATACCATTGTTCCGGATTATTTTCGGCACGAAATGAGAGTGGAGATATAACAAAGAAATGCACAGATATATTGTAGATATTCAATAATATAACAGAAATGTATCAAAGATGCAACCATAAACACGGATATACAGTAATACATTATTTCTATTAATGAAAGAAATGTATAGAGACTGTAAAAATACAGAGTGAAAGACTCGCTAGAATGGTGGCAGCTTATCTCTGAGAAGAGATGTGACGGCTACTCGCATTCGAAAGAAGACGATTACAATGAGGATCTGAAGGCCTTTTTACAATAAATAGGAATGCCAAATGTCCTCGACATCCAAAATCCTAACCCTAGGAGATGAAGCGCCAAAAGTCATGTGGGCCCCGTTTGGGTAAGTGGGTACATCAACTTCTCGTGGTCGTAACTTTTGCATACGATCTCTGTTTTAGGCGTGTGATAGCTCGTTGGAAAGGTATCGTCGAGGAGATTCATTTTGGGGGCTCAATAATTCCGTTGGCTATAATTGAGAACCTCAATCTCGAAAAACCTTCATTTGGGCCCTCAAAATGGCCCCAGAAGTTAAAACCTGCTAAAAATAGTAAATTGCCAAAATTGTCAGAAAATTGTTTTGAGCCATTTGGAAAAGGTGGGTGGCCACCGATATCCACCTGGATCAATCCTCCCTCCTTAGGAAACAATGGTATCCATTTCATTGATTTCTCGGGGGAGAGGGAAAAACGTTTGTTAAATCTGCATCTTGTTGAGCTGCTTGTCTTGCTAGAGACGTCATGCTGCTCAGTTTGTGGAAATCTGTCACGAACCTGTTGATGTTGAGGCTATTCAACAAGTCAAGATACATCAAAGGACGATGTGCAGAAGGAATCCTTTCACTTTTATGTAGCCTTGTCGACCTACTTCTGTTGGATAGAAGGTGCTTGGGGCAAGGCTATAGTGGTTGCAGTGTCCTTTTGTTCTCCTTTTGAACAGATTGTGAAGAAGGTAAATTTTGTCGTATGAGATACTACGTTGCGGCACTTTTTAGGTGTAACAGTAGTCAGAACTACCTCTGGTATTCTGTAGAGATGACCCCCCAAAGTAACAATGACACTATGGGGTCAAGACTCATAAACAACATGGCGTCTCCACATATGTGGTTGGCCCAAGAGAACATCACCGACATCTAGTGGGGCAACATCACATAATACCTCATCCTTGAAGGGTTGGATGCCATATGAAAATCAAAATTGTTGGCTGACATGGAGATCTCATCCTTGCCGAAGCCACCCGATGTTGTATGGCTGCGGGTGTGGTGTTGTCGACAATCCCAACTATTTGACGGCCTCTATTGAGATGAGGTTTTTTTGGCTTCCGCTATCAACAATAAAATGTAGCGGGGTCCCCTTCACCCACATCTATGAATGAAAAAGGTGCTCCCCCTCTTCAGGATCTATTGGTTATTCCGGTTTAATTGTTGTGGTCGCCACAATAGCAGTAAGGAAATTTAATTAATACAGATCTAATTACAATGTTTTATACCTGGATTAGCGGGTGCAGTAGAAACAGTAGCTGGTGGCCGCATTGTTGTTTCTGCGCTTTTTTATCTCTTCTCTCGATCGACATCTACACGCTCTTCCATATGAAACAATATAAGTATTTAGTACAGAATATACCCTAAATATTAATACTCATTGAAAAATGGAAAAACATTAAAAATGTGCGCATACCATTATGTAACGGTCCTTCAGCAACGATGCTGGAATCAATATGGGGGTCAGGATGTGGTTCATTGGGTACATCAGGATCATTTTTAGCATTGTTACTCTCCTGCAAATGTGGAAAAGACACACATTATTTTACATTTTAAATGAATAAAAAATATATTTTACATTACAAGTAATCAATGAGTAAAAACTAATCGACAAGTTTTTAATTTCATTTTATTTACCATGTCCTCCAAAGAGACACATGGAAATTTCCCCAAGCTTCTTCTTCGTGCCACCACATCATCAAAACCCTGCGTGAACCCGACCTTTAGATATTTTTATGTGGCTTGCTCGTTGAACAAATCCCCTTGCAGTGAGCAATATCAAAATCATTAGTCACTAGTTGCAATGAATTACATATTTTGTGACGATGATAAAAAAAACGTAAANGGCCACCACATCATCAAAACCCTGCGTGAACCCGACCTTTAGATATTTTTATGTGGCTTGCTCGTTGAACAAATCCCCTTGCAGTGAGCAATATCAAAATCATTAGTCACTAGTTGCAATGAATTACATATTTTGTGACGATGATAAAAAAAACGTAAAATGTTTAGGCACTTACAACCCATGCCTTCAATCTCTCGTAACCACCTTGGCCCAGTTTATGTTGGTCGTTTTTTTCTTGTCTTTCCTTTGTTGCCTTGGAAGTGTCCTGGATTCTATGCAATATTTTGAAATATTTTAGATATTGATTGTTTTGCTCGTAAAGTAAACAAAAGACCATCATAATAAATTGAAAACACCTCTTACCTTCCAGGGCTAGGTGGTTTCTTCCCTTGTGCTTTCATCGCTAATTCTCTTGCATCGAGAATATTTTTTTTCCACTCCCTCTCGGGGACAACCAAAGGGCATTCGCACTTGGGATCCTATACTAATTTATTCCTATATGCCTCTCTAACATGTTTCAAATGCTTGTCGGTCCTTTTTAGGACTTCCAGCTTATTGAACGAGTCACCAAACTCGCCAACCAGTCTGGAGATAAGAAGGCTTTTTCAGTTTGGAATCTTGTCGATTCCATTGTAGTCGAATGGTCGACCCAAAACGTTCTAATGCATAGTCATGCAAACTATTGTAGAACACATTGTTTCCTGTAAAACATCATCATCATTATTAATTTAAATCTCACTGATATGTGATTGTTTAAACAATTATATAACATGAATCTCTATAAAGACATATGTTAAATACCTGGTAGCTGTACTATTTTTAGAGGAACCATGTCTTGGTCAACCAAAAATGATACCGTGGTTATTCCTGTGCTTTGGATACGTGTAGCACCAGGGTAACAATCAACGGAAGAGTGATCAGATCCATGATCATGTGCACCACCTGCATGATCTAGTGTGTGTTGTGGGGGTGTGGCATCACCCCTAGAAGGTATAGAATCGGTCTTAGGCAGCACACTTGGGGTGGAAAATATCCTGGTGGCTACATGGCCATGCAGGTTTGTTGTTGCAGTCCCACTGCTGCTACCAGGACCTTCCCCTTCCCCTCTCATCGATCTCATAAAATTCTACAATGAGAAATATGTGTTAATTTCATATATCAAATTACAAAATTTAAAACCAAAAATTGATATTGTTAGATGACATGACTTACCCCATAATTTGCTATCTTAATGTGTAATCCAGCTATCCTTTTGAAATCCTCAGCAATTTTTGGCCCAACAACGACCAAATCCTGGAATTCCCTATTGGCCTTTCTTAGGGACAATTCTATTGTCTGCAAGGGGTCTATAGAATCAAATATTTCTTCATCACTTATATATTCATCATTTTCGGTCGATGCAGTGTTAGGAATGGGGCCTTTTCTCCGATCACCACTCTGGCAGAATTTCAAGAAGAATGTTAGTACGTGCAAGAAATATTGAAAAAACAATATATGAAGTAATGGAATATTGGCAAATATTATCAAATGAAACATTCACACATACAAATTAGCAAATATTTGGAAATGAAACATCGAGCAAAAATTAGCAAATGGAACATTCAGAAATAAAATAAAATTTCATCACAAATGAAACATTCACTCTATTTTGATGGTGATAAAATTGTAAACTCTTGAATTGATTCTTCTATAAGAAATATTGTTGGGTTTTCTTCCAAGGTTGGTTTTCCTAGGATAAATTATTGTGTTCTTGTGTCTACTGTGCATGGTTATTATTTCTAGATCTTGTTATTTTTGTTACATTGTAATAGTTGAGATTCTCATTGTATAGTTATTCTATGATAACTGTGGCATGAAATGAAATTTTGCATTGAAATTATAAAACAATAACTATCAGATCCAAGATTTAGAGAATTCAACAAGGATGTCGTAAGGTAGTTTTCATGAGAGCAAGTGATAAGTCGGCTCTATAAAATGAACATTTCCAAGCCATCTAGTGCAACATAAGGGCTTGCAATGGAGGTATGTATATACAACATTGATTTATGTTCTTTGAAAGGTGAGGAGGTCGGTAGAAGCATTGGATGTCTTTCATGTGATGTGTGTCCTTCCAAGCTAATAATGTGGAATTTCTACATTGAGATCCTCGGCTTGAACAAAATGTTGTGGTCTATAACATTGTCTTAAATTTCCATGTTCCATGTTCCTTGGATGTAATGGAAAGGAGCCTTTTGGGTGTTGCAACAAATGAGGCAAAGTGGGTCAAAAGTTTTTCCAAGATGATTTGAATGGGGCCAAAGGAGTGCTTGAAGCCCAAACCATTAGAAAGGATGTGCATACAAGATTCAAGGGTACAATCCAAATCCCAAGCAATATGGGCTAACTTCATGAAGGTCAAATATGGAAAATTTGGAGGAATTCAAACCTCTTTTTTCATCGACACAAGGGATAAGTTCCTTTAACCACAAGATTTGAAATGATATAAGAGAGAAAGTGACCAGATGCAAGAGGGGGGGATTTCCCAATTTATTGGAATGTAAAGGCCAAGCCTTGGCCATCTTTCTTTTTAATCTTCACAATTGGTGGTTTCAAGGTTTGCTTCTATTGACACAATTAGCTCTGGGATCGATTAACTCTGGTCCTTCTCACCGAGATTGCCATCTTGGAAACCTTTTGAGATTTGGAAGGTGGTTTGTTTGGTGAGCCACATATGAAATTCAGACCATATGCAGAGTTTTGTATGTGTTATTTTATGTCTTGTTTTAATTTTCAGTATTGTGATTCTTGGGGTAAGCGACCTCTCTCATCATTTCATTCATAAATTTTTCTACAAGAAGAAAAATCAAATTTTGTTGAAGATCCATCTGAGGTATCGAAACTATATTTCCATCAGTATAAGGAAATTGTTTTATCATGGCCCATGGAGAAACAAAATACATGTTGAAACTCAAGAGAGAGGTAGTGTCACCGTGTTATAGAGCTTTGGTGCTTTTAGTGATTATATCTCCCAAACTAGGAAAAAATATTCTAACACCCCATTTTAGATAACATAAAAACCTTTCAAATGATTTATAATGCGCCCTCTAAAATTTATTGTAGATGCCATTGTAGTTGTTCAAAGTTAACATAAGAGGCACATGCTTCATTCTATCCATGAATTGGTGATATTATGGTTGGGAAACTGTATGTAATATAAGAGAGGGATGGAATAGGTTTTGTACTGTAGAAAAATAAGATGTTCATGGGTCGACTCAAATTAGATTGTAATCGACTAGCAACTCTTCGCCTATCGTTATTATTTTCACCGCACATACAAATATCCTATTACCTTCATGCTCCTCAAAAATGCAATTGGGTTCCTTTCTTGTCATCCTAGGCCTTGTAATGTTTATAAGACTTGCAATATTCTCCAATGCCTTTGGCCTTCCATCAATATACATAGTCGCTCCTTTATTTTTATTATTGTCTTTCAGCTGTATATAATTTGCGGCAAGTGCGTATCTCTGCATACTAGGTATATATTGGACCAACCTCAACCATACTCCATAAGTGTAACATGGTCCAACATAATCAAACAATTCAACTAATCTACAATATTTTACCTTTATGTCGTCTATGGAGAATAAACCAAGGCCATGGATGGATGACGAAGCAATGTGATACATCCTCTCATTAACATAGAAGTCTGTGTCCAACTCTGGCAGTTCCTTGGGTACCCATTGTTTAAGTGGGTGTTTGTACCTCAAGGGAACCTCAATGTCACCTATTCTCTCATCGTCATAAGAGCATGATCCTCCTTCAGCAAGAAAGAATTTCATGCGCCTACCAAACTTTCTTCTGACCTTTTCACCTCTAGTTGATTTCACCTTGTAACATGTGTTGGATATGTTTTCCCTTGTCTCTCTCGAAATTTCATCGCTCGAGTTGGATGATAGGTCTGATAGATACATATTTGGTTGTACCTACACTCCATCAAGGGAGAAGGAAACATTAGGCCAACGATATTCATATTATAGTATAGCTAAAGATAAACATTGAAATTATAACATGAGATATAAGACTTTTGCATCTAGGGTTGGAGCCCAACCTCTTAGAAAACACAAAGTCTTTCTTCACTTAGTATTTTGGGTAGGTGTTTGTACTCTATTCACCTAGGTATACAATCTACGGACATGAATCTAGTGAAATAGAAGAGTTTGTAAACTTTGTTTCTATTTGGGTGGCCAATATAGGCATCGATTTTCTCTAAGTGAGATATTCTAAGGATAGTTTTCTATTGGGGCATGAACATCCTTTTGTTTTGAATCCAATGTGAAATGATGTAAATTTTCCACATGATGAACGCATTGGATGGTCCTTCAACATATGACTTTATAAGCATGGAAAATTATCATCTCTATAGTTCGTGGGTCACATAAGATAGTTAGAAAACAAATCCACCTCAAATAAGTGGGACTCATAATGAAGGTCTTTATTGAAGATTCAATGATCTATTTCTTAGTGTCGAAAACCATAGTTTAGCCACATAACACCATATATACATAAGAATAAAAAATGGTGGTAATATATTTAGGTTACACGGTTGAATAAAACATGAAAATAATTAAGAGAATCCGCAATATTGAAAATAGGGGCACACTAGGGTTGAGTTTATAATAGGGTAGGGTGTGCTTTGGGTGTAACTTAATCAGAATAATAGGGTCAGGTGGAAAAGGCCAAATCCGAGAATAAGGACTTAGGAGAGGAGTATGCAAATCCAAGAGAACAATGTCTTATGAAAGGATTATGTAAGTTTGTGGATGAAGCATAAA
This sequence comes from Picea engelmannii, assembly GCA_009831015.1. Lineage (NCBI taxonomy): Eukaryota > Viridiplantae > Streptophyta > Pinopsida > Pinales > Pinaceae > Picea > Picea engelmannii. The sequence continues at coordinate 66,460 of ML786131.1, forward strand.
CCCCAACAAAGAGAGTAGTGAATGAAAAATGACAGTAGAGCATTTGAATAGCTAGTAGGGTTGTGCAACAAGGAAATGAATTGTTATGATGTAATAAAAATTATAACCTTTGAGAAACCCTAAACTCCATCGCAGGTGAGGAAGAAGAATACTTACCATGGTTTTAAGCCCTCCCTCGTCCATATGCCTCTCCCTCCTCCGTGCAGCTATTCGGGCAGTTGTGCCTCTCCCTCCTCCATGCACCCCTCCTTCTTTGTGTGTGCAGACGTGAACCCCTCATTCTCCTCCACTATGCGAACCGCGTGCAACTAATTGGGGGCAAGCTCAAAAATTATGAGCGCGGAACGAG
>ML786131.1:79772-92798 GCA_009831015.1 Picea engelmannii
GAAAAAGTTCTAATGAAGAGCCTGAGTACACCATCTTCAATACATCATCATGACAACCAAAATCATGGGTAACAGAATGCCCCCCAAAGTCTGAGATTGGAACCAGTGACAGTCAATAGACTTTGTAAGCTGCATGTGTGTGTCGAGAACCAGGAGCACATCTAATCAGAAACCTGCAAACACCCAAGTATCTGCAGAATATCATATATATCAATTCTGAGGTAGGCATTCCCATACTCAGATCATAGACTGATGACATTATAGACATGGGTCATGGCCACCAATCATACACTGTGGATCCATGTCGTCAAAATATAGCATAGCCACCGGAATACACTGTGGATCTATGCGAGAAATTTCAAATCAAGACGACATAGCCACGAAACATACAGAGTGGATCTATGTGTCGCAAATTATACATACTCCATCGCAACCCGGATCGCAAAGATAATAACCAGGATCTTCAATCTCGTCGCCAAAAGTACGAATCTAACCATGTGATTACATGTGTTGAAGTCGAACATGGTAGAAACCACTTGATTACCGGTCATTACTGTAACCGTTAACAAGTGCGAGGGAAATCACCATTGATGTCAATGACTCCCAAGGTACCATAGTACAATCCATCGACTGTGAATAAATGAGTTGATGTTGAACATCCGATGGAATCTTTCGATCAGGGGTCAATGATGTAAACCCACTGTCGAAAGTGAGTAAACTTGCCATTGATGCATGCAAGTTCCAAGGTACTAAATAATTTCTAAGTCTTGATTCCGGATAATGAGCTGAAGTCGATGAAACAAAACTCGTCACAGGAGGGCCTTGATGTATCCCCCATCAATGACACGAAATGAGTAACAGAGTTTGAAGGTGAAACAGAGTATTTTGCAAATTGGACTAGACACAGGGAAGGCCGACATGGAAACAATGGATAACTGCAGATGGCCGACTCAATATAGGTTTCAAATGGACTTCTCTTGAACATATGAATGACACGACCAATGATTTGGCAGTATTGACTCAAAGACGACACATGAAATGACTTTGTAATCAATCGAAAGAGAGACAAATTCATTTCCCAAACCGGCTTCAAATGATGAATAGGGGGTGTCATGTTCAAGAGCGACACTTACTACCAATCAATACGAAGATGAAACATATCCCTTTCCCAAATTTTCACCCACCATTTCTGGAAAGTACCTATTTATTTTTACGCAAGCTTGAAGAGGATCACATATGCTTGTTGATATAAGATCATCTTTCAGACGAGTCCCTCGGAGTATATTTAACGAACCCTAAGAAGGAGTGGTTCGGTCCCATCACGGGTCTGTCAATGTTTTTTTAACGAGTCCGGAGATAGTAAACTCGAAGGTTTTTCAAGATTATATAGTTTGGAAAAACACTTAAAAGAGAACTCTCTCAGTTCCTTTTTTGTAAAGTAGTCTGGACGAGACCGAAAAAGAGATAAATTATCGCTCACCAGACGCGTATTTCAAATACTTTAACGAGCGTGAAAATAGCAAGGTCGCTCGGTGATCTTTTCATGTTTAGAGAGTCTAAAAAGAGCTTAAAGAGGACTCCAGGGGGGTTCCTTTTTCGTATAACCTTGTTGAGCCCAAAAAAGTGATAAAACTATGCTTGATTACGTTCTCTTGGATTTACGAGCGTAAGAACGGACAAAAACGATGCTCGAGGTTTTATGTAAAAACCCTAAAAACAATTAAAAACACTTCATAACGAAGAAAAGTATGTCCATACCCTTGTGTTTAGTTGTCATTGTCATCACACCTGCATGTCATTACACTCATCTTGGTATTAGTGATTAGGTTTAAACAATAGATAAGTATAAAAACCCAAAAATGACATAGTAAAAAGTAACTTAAATGAGTAAATAACCATTTTTACCATATCATTTCATATTTTCACTATTGAACTCCAAAACCCCCTTTTTACCCTCCGAATTCGGCGTTGATTTGCGAGAGCTACAAGAGATCATTCGACGAGCTATCTACAACATTGAGGTAACCATTCATTCCTGACATCTTCATGGTTTAAATTTTCAATTTCATTGGTTATTTTCTCAGTTTCAAGTTATTTTTTGAACCCTACATGCGCATAGGTGTTCTCGTAGGCAGCCCATACGGGACCTGCGACAATGATGCATTATCACAGGTGAGCCTTGAGCCACCTGCGAGGTGTTCGCACTGTGTAAAAGAGGCACCTGCGAGAACCGCAATCTCAAAAAAAAAATTAAATATTGAGCCAATGAAAAAGATCTATATCATGAATAAAATCATTAATCCTCCTCTTATGTCTCTTGTGCAGGTAAATAGACACAAACATGGTGCTTGAGTGGCGAGAACGAGAACATGAAGAGGATAACGCAAATGTCGAGAATCATCTGCCCACTATAGCTGCATTGAGAGATTGTGGGCTCTTAAAATACTTTCGCATTCCGGGCATGAGGGCCCAGGTCAGACTACTGGAGTATCTAATCTGTATGTGGGATCCAGATCAACAGGTTTTCATTGTAGGAGCTCATACTTTGTCCATAGACATCGAGGACATATACTTTTTGACAGGATTATCCAGGCGTGGGTATTATGTCAGTCTGACCGGCAGTAGAGGTGGTGGCCTCAAGATGAGTGAATATTGCAATCAATACTGTGTACCAGAGGCTGAGAGGAAAAAGGGAAAAGTTGTTATCTGGGTGTACAAGACTTGACCCTCCGCACTATCCTCTTTACTATCGCTCGGATGGCGGGGAGTTCTGCTCCTCATATGGCATTGCAGAGCTACTTCCAGTACGCTATCGAGTGTACTGAACCTCGTGTATTCAATTGGGCCGATGTTGTGCTTCGCAGTATCAAAAGGCAATTAACTAAATGCAGGCGAGGTGAATTGAAACAATTTGGGTATGGATATTTACTAATGTCCTTCTTCTTTGAGAGGGTCCCTTTATTTAGACTACAAGCTGAGTGGAACCTACCGGGTCCTAGAGATCCAAGGATGTTGAGGTGGTGTCATCTCATGGCCTGGCACGTGGCAGGACCAATCGTTAAGTATGACGATATTTTCTTTGACTGGCTCCGTAACCAGATGCTGATGGTCGATGACTATGCCTATGCCGGGTTGGATTTCCGAGGAGATCCGGATCTAGCACTGCCTGAGGATGCTCAGTGGGGAGACCTCAGTAAGAAGTACACGCATTTTCTCTTTTTAAATGTTTTTTTGTGAATTTTTATCATATTCAAATGTTTTTGTTTTATATTGCTTATCCAAAGACTAATACAAAAATGTTTGTTGATAACACAGATGTTGGAATGTATAGACCTGTTGGCAGGTCTCCTATTCAGAGGCGAGGAGAAGTAGCAACAGCACCACCACAGTATGCCGAAGATTACCATATAGTGGAATAGAATTTAGAGGGTCTGACATCAGACATTCCAGATATGACTCTGGAAGAGGTTCCATGACGCGATCAGTGTCACACTGTAGGGGTATCGGCAGCTATGGGTTGACTGCTCCATAGGGTTGTTAGGGAAGTAGTGTGTTACCGTGAACGTTATCCATGACATCACTTTGTAGAAGCTATAGGCTTCTATTTTTGATATTTTGGTCTTCGGACAAATTTTTTGTAAAAAACAAACTCTTTTGATCGTTATATATACATATGGTTTCTACCGGTTTACTTTATATTGCATGAATTTTAATGTGTTTGATTTATAAATGGTTCAAATGTCTGTCCAATACATAATTAGCCAATGCATTTGTTAATGTATTAAGATATCTAGGAATATGTTGATATTCAATGTGATCAAAATACCTTTCCAAGAGGCGATCGCAAATACACCCATAACAAAGTAGGACTTCGAATAGAGTAGATATTACTTAGCTGTAGTACTACAAGATACGAGTCAAGTCGCACAACCAAATGACGAATTCCAAGTGAGATAGCATCAACTAATAATTCAATAACGGCACTATACTCTGCAATGTTGTTGGTCGCACGGCCGAGGCACACACCTCGTAAAGATACAAGTTTGTTTGTTGGGGCATAGATTGCCCACGCAGCAGACGCAAGATTCCAAGTACTACGGCTAGCGCCATCAGTGAATCCAATATAGGGTAGCGAAGACTCGGACATCTGGAAATCAAACACACCGTCACATAAGGCAGAGACCAGATAACGACAAAAGAAAAACTAAAGTAACACACACAAAGTATGATACAGTAAAATACATGTACTTGTGCACAAATGATTTATGCATAGTACTTCTTCAAGTACAACCCATTCCTGGGTTCACTCAAAGGGATACCATCGTAATCGACCAGCTCATACGCTCATTTTTCCAAAACTCGGCGAACAATATAAGGACCTCGCCACATTGGTTCGAATTTCCCAGCTCCTAAAGTATCACGATCCTGTTCATAAAGAAGAACAAGATCACCTTCAGAGAAAACGCGAGGCTTGACATGCTTGTCATACTGTGCCTTGACATGTTTATTCTGGGATTCTATTATTAGAGTGGCATCTTGTCGAGTTTCGTCTAATTGGATCAGATACAATAGACGTTCTTCTTCAGCAGAAGTATTGGGTAAGAGTTCGACAGCTAGTTTCAGAGAAGGTATCTCGCATTCTATTGGAAGAATGGCTTCCACACCATAGACCAATCGAAAAGGCGTAAACCTCGTAGTGGATTTGACAGATGTCTGATATGCCCACAATGCCGAAAACAACATCGTGTGCCAGTTTTTTTTATGAATTCCTATCATCCGGTGAAGCATAGTTATAAGAATTTTGTTTATGGCTTCGACCTGGCCATTAGCTTGTGGATAATAGGGTGTTGAGTTCTCATGACGAAGACCCAACTTGTCTGTAAGTTCAGACATCATAAAATTCCTAAAATGACTACCGTGATCCGTGACGATAGCTTGAGGAACACCAAAACGAGCTATGACATGGTTAAAAAGAAACAACGCTGCAGTATTTCCAGTATTATCGAATGTTGGCATTGCCTCAGCCCATTTTGTAAAGTAATCAACAGCTACAATGATGTAACCATGCCCCCCGGCCGAGTGAGGGTGACATGTCATGAAATCGATGCCCCATTTTGCAAAGGGACCGACTGAGACCACAGGATGAAGAGGAGCAGGATGTGACCGAATTTTCTGATTGTAGGTCTGGCAGGCATGGCATTTCTGAACAGCAGTAATGCAGTCATTAAACAAAGAAGGCCAAAAATATCCTACGCGTAAGATCTTCTGGGCAGTAGCATACCCAGACATATGACCACCACATGCTCCAGAATGGAAGTCATTCAGATCTTTCTCGGCTTCATCAAACGTCAAACAACGTTGAAAAATAGAGTCAATTCCCCGACGGTAAAGAGTATCCCCAAGGATAATGTATTGACGTGATTGATAACGGATGCGACGTCGTTCAATACTAGACAAATTAGGCCGGAAAGTCTGGGTTTGGAGATATATAATGATATCTCCATACCAAATATCGTCAGTACTAATTAGGAAAAGATATTCATTGGGTAATGAATCTATTGCTACATTTTTCGTGGCAGAGTGAGGAAAATCACATATCAACTCAGCGAAAACTAAGGATTTCTTAGACGTGGCGTGATCAAATTCCAAGTCAAACTCCTGGAGTATGACAATCCACTTGGAGTATTTTCTCCCCAGCAATTGACGTGTCAAAATATGTTGCATGGGGTTGCAATGAGAAATCACTGTAGTTTTCCTGGAGAGGATATAATTCCGAAAATGTTGAACAGCTTGAACGGCAGCCAAGGCCAGTTTTTCAACATGTTGATATTTGATCTCCGTGGATGTGAGACTTCGACTCAAGTAATAAATAACATGTTCATCGTGCGCATCATCCTCTTGGACCAGAACCATGTCGATGGTATACTCAGAGGAAACAAGATAAAGAAAATAATCACGACTATAATCAGGAGGAAAGAGAAGCAAAGCTCGTGTGAGGGATAACTTCAAAGCCTCAAAAGAATTGTTGGAAATAGTATCCCAAACGAAATCTAAACCTTTCTTTAGGAGCCGGGTAAAACCACGAGTAATCTCAGCGTAATTAGGAATGAAACGATGAAGAAAGTTTGCTTTCCCCTGCAAACTTTGCAACTGGAGCAATGTAGAAGGAGGAGGGAGATTAAGAATCGCCTCAACCTTAATTGGATCCACCCTGATCCCTTGACGTGAAACGATGAAACCTAGAAGATGGTCGGATTCTACGCAAAAAACACATTTATGAGGATTGAGACGAATACGATAGAACCGACAACGAACGGAAATAGCTCGGAGATGAGTGGGGTGATCGACTCGACACATAGAATGAGCTGGTAAATCGTCCAAATGGGGTTGAACGATATGCTTTATATCATGAAAAGCATAAGACATAGTACGTTGAAACGTCGCGCCATCGTTCTTAAGACTGAAGGGAAGTTTTCTATAAGAAAAAGTACCCCAAGGACAAATAAAAGTTGTCTTATGTTGGTCCTCAGGAGTGATGTTAATTTGATTATAGCCGGAGAAACCATCCATGAGAGAGAAGATTTCACTTCCGGCACAGTCGTCGACAATCTGGTTGACAAAAGGGGTTGGAAAGTTGTCTTTTGGACAGGCTTTGTTAATATCCCTATAATCAACACATACACGAATACTGCCACCTTTCTTATCAATCGGTACAGGGTTGGAAACCCATTCTGTCAGAGCCACAGGATAAATAAATTCATCTTTGAGAAGTTTTTCAACCTCAAGTTTGATAGCTGCCGCTTTACGTGGGTGTACAGGACGTAGGCGCTGTCGGACAGGTTTAGCTCCGGGGTATGTCTTTATCTCATGTACAACAATAGCAGGGTCGATACTTGGCATTTCTTCATAACTCCAGGCGAATATGTCACAAAATTCCTTGAACAGAGAAGTATAAGTGATAATTTCATCTGGAGAACATGAAGCTCCAATATGAACATTTTCGACGACTCCAGGTTTAACAGATATGTCAATGGGAATCGTGGGAGAGATATTACTAAGGTTCCCTTCGGCAAACACATCATGTGTAGATCTGGGAACGGTCGATATGACAACAACGGTCGACGAAGGCGAAATCCGGTGGTAGTTCTCAAGAGTCTGTTGCTCCAGAAAAAGTATAGAACGATGATGACCATTGTCCCAAGGGGCGTCTTCCATGACGGACATGATCATCTCATCAGTGGGGAAAACAACACGAAAAGGATCAGGAGACAACTCATCAAGAGAAGAAGTATAAGTTGTGGCCGATTGAATGGCGTGATAAGAAGACTCAACCGGACTTAACGGCATGACGTCGCCGAAACGAGTTTGATCTCCAGGGTCAGGGACTATCCAAGGGTCGGAAGACACAAGAAGTTCATGAGGTACGATGGAGATCATATTAATAGAGACTATGGACGGGCGTGGAACATCGGGTGGCGGAATGGGAAAAGTACCCATCAATGAAGAGTCTTTTAAAAGGCCGACACCGACATTCTCATAACCCGGTGGGGTTTTAGCTATAAATGGCACGTTGCCAGTACGAGTATCGGAATTAAAGAAGGCAAGTTGGTCAATAGTAACTACCTTTCCTTGATGAGGGAAACGTACTACACGAAAAAGTGTTGACACAACGGCGCGCATGGAATCGATCGAGCTACGGCCAAGGAGAATATTATAATCGAGGGGAGCATCGAAGAATTCCACTTCAACTTGGACCGTCTTACCTTCTAGTGTGACAGGCAATGAAGGAAGAACACCATAAGGCTTAAAACTAGAGCCATTAAAGGCTTTCAAAGTATTTTGTGATTCATTTAAGGGAGGAGAGCCAATGGCTTTCCAACAAGAAAAAGACATTACACATGTAGAGGCACCCTCGTCGATAACAGTTCGGCAAATGTTTTTGTCAGAAACAACAACTTGTATCTGGAACGCAAGTTGTGGGGGTAACCTTGGAATATGATCTTCCAAGTCAAAGACTATTAAATTCGTATCTGTTGGGTCAATTCCACCTATAGCTTTCAACAGATCCTTCCGTTGTGCAGGACAAGACTGAAGGACTTCAAGGGCAGACATCGTTGAAGGTGCCTGGGCCAGATCTTCCACAATACTATAGTTCTGGGCCGCACGAGCATGAGGATTGAAAGCCGACTTGCGAACAACACCCTTAGGGGGTCGTAGGACTGTATCAAGGCTCAATCGTTTGAGATGAAGAGGACCGTTGGTAGGTGGAGTCGGTGGAGAGGGTTGTACCAAAGCAGGAGGTAAATCGTCAACCTTCTCCTTAGATGGAGAATAATCTTTGGCTCTAGTCGTGATTGCAACATTATTTTGCTTAGAATCACCAGTACACATCAAAACATATGATGTCGTAGAAGTAGATGGTTGGTCATGGATGACTAACTGAGCCTGTTGTTGAGACGGGAAGGGTTGGGACAAGACTGCCGGTGTAGATGGTTTGGGCATCCCTTGAAGGAACTTAGTAACTTCGGCACGTCGAGGACAATCCTTCGTGTAGTGATCGTCACCACAGATAAGGCAAGGGTATCGTGGTTTGCGCTTATCCCGATATTCAACAGGAGGAGTTTTAGTTTGCTCAGTTTGATTATTATTTTTTCCCTCCTTATTCTTTCCTCTCCCATTTTTAGATTTATTTTTACCGGTCGGGGTAGATTGAATGGCGTTCACCTCAGAAGTTTTACCGGCGGGAGTGGCAGGAAACGGAGCATTTTTAACATTAGAAGAGGTAGATTTAGGGGTTGTACTTGAAACAGAATGTGAGTGTGCATGGGCAGTGCCAATCACACCATAAGTTGCATGCGAGGCAGCTGGAGCAGTTGAAGTGTTGGAAGCACCAGGACGAGGTAGTTCAGGTAGCAAATCGTAAAGTGTTCCCATTTGCGAATAAACGAGATCAAGATATTGAGCACGACTTATAGCCTGCTCCTATGTAACAACACCACCCATGGCAATGTCTTTACCAATTTCATTCACAAAGGATTTCGTGAACCATTCGGCCAATAACTGATCAGGGAGTTCAAGTTTGATGAGACGTCGTCTCCGTCTCCACTCATGTATATGATCCGAGATGTGAGTGCCTTTAGTTTGTTTAAAGGAAGTCAAAATCTCAGTCCCGGTATCATAACGGATCGGTAACTAGTAATGTGTAAGAAAATCCATAGCTAGAGTATTGAAATCAGAGAAGAAACCTCGTGGCAAGTCAATGTACCACTTCGCAGCAGACCCTATAAGGGTTCTTTGAAAAAGACGTAGGCGAATAGAGTCATCCATCAAAGAGTTGGATGAACACCATAGATGAAAAGTCATTACATGATTGTTCGGGTCCTCTCCCACTTTTCCATCGAATTTAGGAATGTCGGATGGAAGCTTGGCTGGAATAACAGGCCATTGGGGAGAGTGACGAATAGGATCATTCAGAATCCTAGACAAATCTGGCAAATCCAAACTAGCAAGAAAAGGTAACTGTTGATTGACCTGTGGGTACTAGTGACTTTGGGGTGGAAGCCCTGTTGGCAAACCAGTAGGACCGTATGCAGTCTGCCCGTATTGGGAAGACCCTAGCTGATTCGGTGGTGGTTGGAGAGGATAATAATTCCAAGGATGGTAACCTTGAGTTTGAGTAGGGACCTGAGTATGAGTATTGTGACTTTGACCCCAAATAGGATTAGTTATACCTGGATATGGTTGGCCGATAGTAGGGACAGTTTGCTACCCCCCAGCATTTTGAGGAAAGTTTTGTAGAACTTGATTCCAATACTGGGCCAATTCAGGAGGTATGTTTTGTCCAAAAGGTGAGGTGGGTCCCCCTATCGTAGGTTGTATGCCAACCGAAGGTTGGGTAGTAATTGGATTTTGACCAATAAGAGGAAATTGAATTGTACCACCATGTCCACCACCAGGAATCTGCAAGTTTGAGGTAATGGACGGTATAGTGCCACTAGGATTAGGATTGCCAGAAAGAAATTGAGGAGGGAGCGTCAGAATAAAACTGGGAATATTGTGCCTAGAAGGACCTCCAGGAGTACCAGATGGGGTTTGCGGAGGTGTTGGAATAGAAGTATTCAACAAAGAATTCAACGCATGGTATCCCGGTGGTAGTGTCGGAATGACATCAGGCATTCCCTGGGTATTGATAGGAGCAAGACTAGCTGCAGTAATTCCAGTTTGGACACTCGTAGTATTCACGAGATGGGCCATCTCGTCAGGGAGAACAAACTGATATGTGGTAGTCACTGGTGTAGTCTCTGTCTCAGTAAGTACTGGAGGGTTGATTGCGTAGACTATAGGTGACTCAGTACCAAAAAGGACCCTTCGGAAATTACCTGACCAAAAAGGATCTTGTCCTTCTTCTCCGGGAAAAGGCCCAACAGCTGATTCAGAAGATGTAACAACTGCTTCTTCAGAAGAATTTAATCGCACAAAAGGTCGTTCACCACGACGAATGCTATGGTCCTCTCTAGTATTAGTAATTCGAAAAGGTTCTAGAGAGTCAATTAATTCCACGTGTGGTGTGGTGACAACTGGGACTTCACTTGTGTCCACGTGAGGTGGGGTAACAACTGGGACTTCACTCTAGTGAGGAGAGCCCTCAGGTGTACTAGTAGGAAAAGGTTGAGAATCGTCCAGATGTTCTGGAGATAAACCTTGCATCCTACGTGAACGTCGTGGGGGAGAAATTGTAAACAAGTGACAAGCTCCGTGAAGAAATTCTTAAGGTCAACTTCGACAAATAAACAACACGCACTAGTAAACAAAATCTAGAAGCAATCACCAGGCAAACAAGACCTTCTAATTTCGAAGCCACTAGTTGGTGATGAAATCCAACATCACAATAACGAGACGAGAAGAGGCGGGGCGAGGGTGGAAAAGTTACGCTGATGACCTGCTTAACGGACTTACACCCTGGTGCAATCTCCCACACATAATTGTGGGTATACCCTCCAAGGAGCCCGAGTGAGTTTGGTCAACGTCAATTCTAGGTACCGTGAAGACTTTCCCCTCCACAGTCACCTTGGGTAAGAACCTAGAGAGATAGGCCACTAAGGTCACCACAAACAACAGTAATGCTTGGAAAAAAAAATCGACAGTCCGATCCACGCGCAAGGGCAGGGTATCGAGCCCGAAATCAACTCAAAAGGATTCCACTCATCATTGTGGGTATACCTCATGAGTGACCCCCGTAATACGTGCAATCTCTACACTAATACCAACAAAGAAGGGTGAGTAACTCTGTCAGTACCAATGCGACCTAGTGCTTGACCCTTGTGTTAGAAGGGCTTCCCAGGACAGTATGTTGCAAATGGAATTTAACACTCCCTAACTCAAGATGCTATTGTGTGTTTTGAGATTTTGGAGAGTGTATCTCTCTTCCTACTCCAAATCACTAGCCTAGCTAAATGTTGGTGTAAAAGAGCCCTAGAAAAGAGTTACTAGATAAATTTTAAGATTACACAATGGTTTTAAAAGTTGTTGTTTACTCAAAGGTAACGGAAGTGAAACTTATGTTGTATGACTCTGACCCAATAATGAAAGGATGAAAATGAAATGTATCGCTTTACGTTCAATGAATCCTATGTATGGGAGAGATAAAGTTTTCCAAATCAACCACGAACTATATGCAAAATTTCCTTTCAAATGTCAATGCAAACAAGCAGTTATCAAATGACTAACCTCTATATGTCTTTTTCAAAGCTTCAACAATCTTTAAAATTTGATTTTCAATGTTTTTAAATGACAAAAAAAAATTAATGAAAGAAAAACCTTATGTTCACTTTCCAAAAAGAAATCGCACTATATCAATGAGAGAGCAGAAAATCAAATCATAAATAATCAATCAACTCTTTCAATGAAAGCAAAAAATACAAAGCAAACCAAATAGTCTTCTCAATGCAAATGAAAATGTTCTTTCAAATCAATAAGCAAATGAGAAAAACCCAAAGTAAACTTAACTTCCAACCAATCACTGGATCCCAACAATCAAAACACACTCAGAATCTGAATTAAGAGAGAATGGTTTTGCCAAGAAGAGTCAAGAAACGAAAGTCAAGTCACCAATGTCAAGAAAAACCTTGAAACCCTAAAATTGTTCGAGCATGAAAACAAAAGCAAGAAATATATCAATCAAAGGTCCAAGAAACTAATAAGAGGTATTCTAACTATTCTGGGCAGTCAGAAAGACCAAACCTCAAAATCAAAAATTTTGAAAAAGACTGTTCGCAGGCAAGCAGTATAACACAATGCGAGAATCTATGATTCTCGCAGGCAACCTTTGAGCAAGGTGTGAGGACCTCGCATTGAACCCTATGAGCAGGGTGTGAACCTGACCATTTCTCGCAGGCTGCAATGGAACGCAGTGAGAGAATTACTGAACATATCAAAAAATTTGAAAAATGAAGTAAAATTGCAAAACGTTTCTGGACTCAGAAGGTCTATTAGGATATCCTGAAGACTCGGAGACTGATAGGACCGGAGAAAAATGAAACCAGAGCAAATGGCCACAGAAAAACACAAAAAGCCACCAAAAAAATGGGATTGTTCCCGAGTGGATTCGCCAATTTTGTTATTGGATAAATCCATAAGTGCGGACACAAACCGATCTCCCTAGATCCACCTGGATCTAGAACAAATCAAGACAGAATAATACTCTTTCCCTAGATTTAGACTATTGAATGAATTAGGAAGTAAGAATCATGGACTTACCTTATGATGGCTTCCTTTAGTCTTTGTTGTTCCTGCTTTGCTCCAATGCTCTCATACAGTCAAGATCAAGACAATACAAACCAATCGAAGTGAAGAAAGAACATTCTATTCAACAATTAATCTATGTATATGATCAAGGAGTTATATAATAAAGTGCAATTAACTTTATGGGAAAGGGACATATTACTGTATCATATTGATAGAAAGTAAAACTTACAACCTGAGCCTTGATGTTGCAAGCCTCCTTTCGATGACCCTTAGCTCTGACAC
>ML786131.1:106536-121241 GCA_009831015.1 Picea engelmannii
GATCCAATGCAACCAGTCCCACTCAATTTGGATACTCTAGGAAGAAGTTATGATTGTTTTACCTGGAACACCTTCTTGAGACTAGTCAATAGGACTAGTCAGATACCCTATCTTGCACAGGATGTATCTACAAATTTAAGATGACCCAGAAGATGAACTTTTTACCACATATACATTACTAATTTCTGTAAATGGCCTCCGACGTTCAGGGTCTGAAACGTTACAAAAAAAAATTATAGCGAAAATTCCGCAGTGACTCAATTTAGGATGATTCAAGAACCCTATCTTGTACAGGCTGTATCTCCAAAAGTATAAGGCCTCAGGAGCTTAATTTTGAACCCAACGTACCTTGATCTGTCTTATAAATATCCTCCAAGCCGTTCCTTCTGAAACATTGTAGAAAAAAAAGTTATAGCGAAAATTCCACGGTATCTCAGATGTAGCAGCGAAACCCCAAGACCTTGAGCTCTGATACCATATGTTAGGAACCAAATATCAATATAGCATAGAAAAACCTCATAAAAAGTACTCAACGCCTTGAAAAAGAGATAATTTTAGATAATAAGCCTCTTCGAGGGGGCAACCTCCTGTTACCCCACTTAAATGTTCAAGTACAAGATGATTCAAAATGAAAATGTCTCCTTGGTATATATAGGAGACTAGGAGGTATAATTACAACTAATGGCCTAAAGCTGACATAAATAAAATAACATTACTAATCTAAATTACAAATAATGGCCTAAAGCCGACATAAATAAAATAACATTACTAATCTAATATGCCCCAATTAAGGAGTAATGAGCCAATATTAGGGCTTAACATTTTGTGGCCCAAAAGCTTCTCATTGGGGAGGAGTGATCCAAGAGGATCCCCATTGATCTAATCAGAAAGAACCTCCAACAGAACCTAACATTCGCTCAACGACTTGAATAGAAAATATCTTTGTCATGTCAATGCACTATTGATTGTCAAGGAATATCTCTCGAAATATCTCGAGTTCTTGGGTTGGAATGAGATTTTCCATTGGAAGATCATGGAAAATCATACCAAAACTATGTGTCACCCATACAATCAATTTGTTTTTTCAAATACGGTATGCAAATTGCTACAATCAAGGGATTATGGGAATTTTGTTTCAACGAAGTGAGGAAAAATGCTCTTAAAATATGTTTATTTAGATGGGGGAATATTCCATATAAAGTGAGATCTATTTTGGATTTACCTTAATAGTGACATTATATATATCATAAAAATTGAGTAGAGAGGAGGTGTTCTTTAGCATTCTGGTCACGATTGGGATTATGCTCGAGGTCTTCTCATGAAGTGAAAGTATGTGTGTGTGAAAATGAATGCTCGGATCCTTGACTAGATGTGGATGTGTGGGTGTGTGCATGTTTGCATGCATGCGTGCAAAGGTTCTCCGAGTCAAAGTCATAATGCATCTAAATACTTGTAGATCAAAGAAATAGAGGTGAAGGAGGAAAAAATAGTTGGAAACTGCATTGAAACTAGATGCCACCATGTAAACGCCAATCTTTGGCCATCTCTAATGCAAATCATATGCTTCTACCACTAGAAAAAGAAAACCTGCGTCGAATATTTAGGGTGTTTGGAGGAAGAATCCTTTCATTGGAAGATTAAGGCAAGCCTGAGTTCATTGATTGCAGGAATAATCCATTGTTATTTTCCTAGAGAACCTCAGAGATAGTTTATGTAGAGTGAGGCCATTGATTGATGTACTTTGCATATTTTTAATAGATCGTATTTTCAATTGAAGCGGGCCCAGAGACGTATCCCATGAGGGTGAACTTCATTAAAAAATTGTTGAGTATTGTCTATGTTTTTAGTTCTTGTTTATTAGTGCTTGAATGATGGTTTTTAATTCATTAAGCCAATTGCTTTAATCGCAATTGCAAGAAATTGAGAACTTGATTAAATGAAGCTAAATTAGTGGTTTTAAAATGAAGCTTTTAGCACTAATTTTGGATTATATTTTCACACTATTGGTAAGATATCAACGTGTAGAAAAATGTCAAGGGGGTGAAATTTATGCTTGCAAATTTTTTACCCCAAAAAGTGACATTTGATGCCTCAAAATAGCTCTGGAAGGTTCTAAACCCTAAATCTAAAAAATGGGACCTACCACAAAAATGGGCCCTGCAAGCCAATTCCTAAATTTTTCCATCCAAAAAGTACCAAGATATATGAAAAATTATATAATGATCCATTCTGGATCAAGAATCCTAGTTCACCTCTTTAAAACTACCAAAATAAAATAGGTATTTCCAACCCAAGAAGACATGTTCCTACTTCTACCATTGTCAAGTATCCTCATGTTCCTCGAGATCTTAATTAATCAAGATGGGGTTGGAGAGGGTATATTTACAAACCTAAGAAGGTTTTTTTGTTGTGATTAGGTTGTGCTTGATATCCTCTAGTTCTATCTCTATAATGTCAATGTCATAGGTTGCTTTGCAAACTACTTCAAACTTTTTATCCATTAGGTCCAATTTATGAAGAATTGTTTGTTGATGATGACCCCTTTCCTCCACAAAATGTTCTATGAACGATTTGTTAAATAGTTATAAAATATCCATGATCTTGAAAATTTTGGTATCCATGGAATGAGAGAACCCCGTGTCGAGAACCTAGTCCTTGTATTCTACCTCAACCTATTCGTTGGACATATTTCTCTTTTTCTGCTTGACAAAGTTCTCAATACAAGAAACTTATTCCTTGACATCAATAGAGAAGTAAAAGTGGTAATTGGATGTCACCTTCATGGCGTTAACCTAGGTTCGGGGGATGTAAAGGGGGAATTTTTGGTGCATGGAATCCTTGGCAATTTTTTGCGTCCCATGTTTGAGCCCACATTTGCTAGATTACAGTCGTAGTTTTCTCCTAGAATTCAACATTTGGGCATGAAGATGCATGATATGATCTATGAAAAGGAGGAAATAATGAGGGGAAAATTGAATACACAAAGGCTGGGTGGAAGGTATAGGAGCCAAGATGAGAGTGGCCCACCCAAGGAGGAAATCCTATAAGAGACTCCTTAGCCTAACACTAAAAAATTCACCTAACTGCAATTGGGATTTGCTTACCCAAGTATGATGGTGGGATGAGCTTGATGACATGAAAGTATAGACTAATAACCCAAAAAAAAAACTTGAAATTAAACCAGAATGACCAAATCTGGAAGCCAAATCTGGGGAGGAGTTTGGTGAATGTGAATTTTCCCAAGATTTCACAAGGCAAAGGGGAGCTTATTTGAAGGATGGAACCTTTTAGATTAAGACAATAAATTTTATTTATTTTCTTAATGTGTAATTGGGAGGCCTTATTTTCCTTATATCGTGTTTGATAATGTATTTATTGAGAAAAACTAGATCAGTCAAACACGTTAGTATAGAGGTCATCTTAACTTCAGACTTGAGTAAAATAGAGTAGAGTAGAGTATATCATTTTAAGAATAATATGTGTATATCATATGGATTACAATTACAAACAAGAGTGGAAACATAAGGTATGATATTGAAACCATAAAAAAAAATTAGTATAATAATGAAAGAGGATGCTATCATATTAATTGTAAGATTTGCTTCCAAAAACCAAGTTCTAAATTAGTAAAACATTTGTTGTGGGAAATACCCTCATAAACCTAGTTTTACTCTAAATGGTTAAGAAAATGTGGGAAATCCACCATCCTTTACTAAAATGTTTATGAGTGATTGGGAATGTGTGTACCAACCCTTAGAAGAGAATGTTTGTGAGAACAACTCCACTTACAATATAAGGAAATATAAATGGGAAGGGGGGGGGGGAGAAAATGAAAAGGAATTTAATTTTTAAAAATGATATTGGGGAATTTTGTCACATGATATGAGACATACATGTGTGTATAGTGGACCATTATGGAGATGTGTGCACAAAAATTGAGTCAACGCCAAGTTATTACTTTTCAAGCGATAATGTCAATGGAAGCATGAAAACATGGCATTTCCATAATACATCTTAAGGTCCCCAACATGGTTGGGTGCATGCTCCCTCTGATCATCATGATTGAATTATGTCCCCATGTAATGCATGAAGGCACATATGCTATGGCATGTTGTGGATCATCTCCATTGG
This sequence comes from Picea engelmannii, assembly GCA_009831015.1. Lineage (NCBI taxonomy): Eukaryota > Viridiplantae > Streptophyta > Pinopsida > Pinales > Pinaceae > Picea > Picea engelmannii. The sequence continues at coordinate 110,668 of ML786131.1, forward strand.
CCAACATGCCCATCATGATAAACACTCATGTATGAATGAAATTGGGTTTCTTCTTGCCTTTGATTTTGTTAGGGTCCAAAACATGGCCAATTGATAAAGTAGACGTCATCGATTGCAGCATACCCAACCTCCTAGATGGGTATCTCACTATGATACCAGTGTGTAACGTTACCGTGCTTTGATTCCAATTTGTAATGTTACTGTGCTCTAACACCAAGTTGTAACATTACCACACTCTAATACCAAAATGTAACATTACCCAGCTTACTACTGAGCAATGCTACTCCAAAATATATTGCACATTTCTACACCACATTGATGATTTTCCTTTTAGTTGATAGATGGAAATTCTCCCTTCTTCCTGCATAGAATAATTATGCAGCTGGAAGTACTTCCTCATACCCAGTAGCCAAGTCTCTGCATCTTCCTCCTTCTTATGCTCACCATCAAAGGTAGGAGGCTTGATATTATTCATTTCCCCTTGTAGCTCGTCCATCTTGTTCCTCCTATTATGCTTTCTGAAAGGATATGGACCTGAGCTACTGCGCACTTTCATAAATGAATGCTTTGGTTAGTGGTGATGTTTCCTATCATCACTTCTTGTTTCTCTGCTTTCACCATGAGACCCGTGACTCCTTGAATTGCTTGACTATGTCTTCTTATCTATTTTATTTTCTATTTTATCCAAGCTTTACATTAACTTGATATTGAAGCCATCTTGTTGCTCCTTGGATTTCATAAGCCTTTCATTATCAACTTTATAACTTTGGACATATTTTCGCAATCCCTTTATGGTTTCTACCAATTTTATGCACTCCTCTTTGGATTTTGTACCATCAACACCCAAACCAAAATACAAATCCCTGAATTCATCATCATGGTTGTAAGTTCTTTGTGCATATTCCATTCGTTTTTACTTTCTACGTCGATTTTTCCCTGCTCTAATCATTTTTAATTCTACAAAATGTGCAGGAAATAAGACTTGTTAGATGAATTCATGTGACAACTTCATGAAAACTATGCACCATTTTGTCAAAATCCTTTCTTCTAATTTCTTGGATGATTTTAACATTCCAATTCCAAAATTTATGGGTGAATAATTGGACTCCTTTGTCCAAAAATTTCCCATCGACTACTCCCTTGTGCAATTCTGAGTCTTTCCCAATATATAATGGTCATTTGGAATTCATCCAAATACTATTTTACTCTTTCCTTCTTCGTTATGAATCCTGTGTGTGCACTGGTATTCAACACATACCATTGTGTGATGTCAATATTTAACATATACACCACATATCAATATTATGTATGCACCACAAGTTTTTCTCCGCGCAACCCCAAATTTTTACTGCACACACTGTAGTATTTTACATATAAAATAGTATGCAGAACATAAATAATTAGCTAGAAATGGCAGAGAAACAATGATATAACTAAAACAATACCACAATAATACCAAAATAACACCAAAAAGAGCACTTTGATTACTGAGAGCAATGTTCACTTGCCTCTTTGAGGGGGAAACCTCAAGCAGAGAAGAGCTTTATTACAATAATATCCAAGACAAAACTTATCATACCCTCTATTCCTATTTATACTAAATTCGTCTATCCAAAATAACAATCTAAGGGAAGATCCTTCTAGAAGGGGAAGCTTCTATTAGGTCTTCTTACATTTGACGTATTCCTCCTTATTGATAGGCCTTATTAATATTGACCTTTATTACATGGAAATATATTATTATACCCACTTGAGGGATTAGGTAGGTTAGGCCCCTAACATGTACTCCCCCTTAAAATCAGCCTTGTCCTCAAGGCTTGAGATGAGGAAATTGTTGCAAAATGTCAGCGGGCTCCTAGGTGGCATCTGTTGGAGTTGTATATTTCCACTGGACTAACACTTCCTTTATGGTATGATGATGAAGACGACGCTCTCGCTGGTCCAAAAATCCTTGTGGTTGCAACCAGATGGATCCTTCTTCATCCAACTAGGGAAGGTTGGTTTGATTTTGGCACTTAGTTCCAATCACCTTTTTAAAGTAGGAGACATGAAAAACAGGATGGAGCTTATAATGACTAGGCAAAGCTAAATGATAGGCCACCTGTCCAATGGGATTGATAACTATATAAGGACCATAAAATTTGGGCGCTAGTTTCTGAAAATGTTCGGCCTTGAGTGAAGTTTTCTTATAAGGTTGCATTCAAAGAAATATATGGTCTCCTTCAGCAAATTGACATTTTGAGCGATCTTGATCAGCGTGTTGCTTCATGTGATTCTGATCCATGACCAAATTCTCTTTGAGGGTATGGAGAATAGCCTCACGAACTGTAAATGGTTGGTCAACTACCTAGACCTTTGATACACCTGGCATGTAGGAGAGAACGAAAGGTGGATTTTGGCCATAGACTGCTTCAAAAGGAGTCATAAGAGTAGTTGTATGGTAAGAAGTGTTGTACCACCATTCAGCTAATGGTAACCATTGGGCGCATTTATTTTTCCTTTCAGAGAAAAAACACCTCAAACAAGTCTCCAAACACTTGTTGACTACTCCAGTTTGACCATCAATCTGGGGATGATAGGTAGTGTTGAGATGCAACTGGGTGACCTATAGTCTGAACAGTTCTTGCCAAAAATTGTTGGTGAAAGTGGAATCTCTATCAGAAACAATAGAATGAGGCATGCCATGAAGCTTGAAGATATGATCCATGAAAATTTGAGCCACAGTGGATGCGGTAAATGGGTGTTTAAGAGGACATAAATGAGTATACTTGGAAAGACGATCGACGACCACCATGATGACTGAATTATTTCGTGATTTAGGTAATCCCACAATAAAATCTATAGAGATGTCCCTCCAAATAGAGGGTGGAATTGGAAGTGGTTGGAGTGTGCCAGGAGGTTTGATGGTTTCTCCTTTGTTACATTAACAAACATCACATTCTTATACAAAAGTGTGAACGTCCTTTTTTATACCATCCCAGAAAAAAGAACGTTTGACCTGGACATAGGTTTTGGTAAACCCTGAAGGCCCAGCTATGGGAGTAGCATGAAGCTCAGAAAGCACCATGGATTTAAGTTGTTATTTTTTACTTAAATGCAAACAACCTTTGTAGTGAAGCTCATCATTGTGCCAATATTACCCTAGGGAAACTAGAGAGTTGGCTTGCAATTGTTGGATCATATGCAAGATTTTAGGATCATGTAGCCATTCTTGTTGCACATCTTGGAGTTTATCTGGTACAATGAAGGAGAGGGATAAAAGGGACCCTTCATCTTCATATTTACGAGAAAGAGCGTCAACAACCACATTTTCTTTTCCTTTCTTGTAAATGATCTCATAATCATAACCAAAGATATTAGTTACCCATTTTTGTTTCTCTGGGAAGGAAGGTCGTTCATCCATAAAATACTTGAGGCTTTGATGATCTGTCTTAATTTGGAAGCATTGCCCCAAGAGATAAGGGCGTCAGAGATCTACTGCATGTAGAATAGCCAACATTTCATTTTCATAGACTGATTGTCCCAAATGGAGTTTTGATAATAGTTTGTTGGTAAAGGCCAAGGGTATGCCTTATTGCATAAGGAATACTCCAATTCGTCTTCCTGAGGCATCACATTCCAGTACAAAGGTCTTTGTGAAATCAAGAAGGGCCAAGACCAGATTAGTACACATAGTTTCCTTCAAAGCTTGGTTCGCTGCAAGAGTCCAAGTGAAAGAATTCTTTTTAAGGAGAGCAGTGAGAGGGGACACAATCTTCCCATAATTACTAACAAACTTGTGATAATAACCTATTAAACCCAAAAAACCATACATTACTTTGATAGTCTTGGGGCGAGGCCAATCCTGCATTGCTTCAATCTTTTTAGGATCCACTCAGACACCAGCCTTGCTAACAATATGACCCAAGTACTCTACTTTTGAGGTGCCAAAGGCACATTTAGAGTGTTTGAGGAAAATTTGGTGCTGAGAGAGTAGATGGAGAATTTGATCCACATGGGAAAGATGGGATTGCCAAGTTTTTCTATATATGAGAATATCATCAAAGAAAACTAAGACAAAATGATGGAGAAAAGGATAGAAGACATGATTCATGAGGCTTTGGAAGGTGGAGGGTACATTACACAAGCCAAAGGGAATGACCAAAAACTCATAGTAACCCTCATGAGTGCGAAAGGCGGTCCTGGGTATGTTAGCTTCTTTCATACATATCAAGTGGTATCCAGAACGCAGATCAAGTTTAGTGAAGTACTGAGCACCACTCAACTCATCCAAGAGATCATCAATGACAGGAATGGGAAACTTGTCCTTGATTGTGAGTTTATTGAGGGTAGGAAAATTCAGGACACATGTGCCAAGTACCTTCTTTCTTAAGTATCATGACCACAGGGGAAGAATAAGGGTTGGTATTGGGGTGGAAAACACCCACTTGGAGAAATTCCTGCACTATTTTCTCAATTTCATTCTTTTGGGAAAAGGGATGAAGATAAGGCGAACATTGGGAGGACGAATGCCATGAAAAAGGAGAATGGAATGATCATGAACACCACGAGAATGAGGAAGTTCCTGAGGGGTGGAAAAAACAATGTGATGTGTGGAAAGGATAGCTTGGAGGTCAAGATGCAAAGAGGGTGTCTCAATGGCTTGAATAGAATGGAGTTGAGCAATAATACCAGAGTGGTCTTTCTTGAGGAGCTTTTCCATGCGATGAGAACTAATGATATTAGGAGAACCAGTTGTGAGACCTTGGAATTGATACCTTTGTCCTTCCTGTTGGAATTGCATGGTTAATTCCTTAAAATCCATAAGAATGGGATTGAAAGTGTGTAACCATTAAACACCTAGCACAATGTCACAACCGCCCATGTCAATGGAAAACATATGAGATTTCAGGTGGTAATTTCCAATTTGAAGATGAACATTTTCAAAATGCCCACCACATTTCATGGACCCACCATTGGCTATCATAATTTGAAAATTATTGACAACAGGAATATAGAAATTGGTTTACTAGGAAATGCGACGATGAATAAAATTTTGGGTGTTACCACTGTCAACAAGGATGATGACCTTCATGTGCTTAATATATCCAATGAGCTTGAGGGTTTGTGGGGTAGAGAATCCAGTGAGGGCATGCAAGGAAATAAGTGGTTCAACTTTAGGTGGGTCAGTAGGTTCCTGGGTAGCATCAGGAAGAGAGGGCTTGTGAACAAGGGGAACTGTCACATCATCTTCAGGAACATCTTAGGAAATGGCCATAAAAAAAAATTGTTCCTTACACTTGTGCCCCGAAAAATATTTTTCATCACAATTGTAGCAAAGACCCTTCAGTTGGAATTCATCCATTTCATCCCTAGTTAGTTTTTGGACCTTGAAGGGAGTGACAGGGGGGTTAGGATTAGTGGGTCAAGGGAGAGGAACAAAAGATGGTTTTTTGTTCTGGGAAAAAACAACTTGTTGGGCCTCTTTAGCATGTATAGTAGCTTCCAACCAAGTCTAAGGGAAGGCCATGAGAACCTGGGATCAGATTTCATCCTTGAGGCCACTGATAAAGAATTCACAGAAGAATGCATTTGACATGCCCTCTGTTCAAAAGGCTAAATACTCAAAAGCAGTGATAAAGTCTTCCATTGTTCCTAACTATTTCAACTTGGTCAAACGAACGAGATAGTGGGTATCAGTATCAAAGAGGGAATAGAGCTATGCAACAAACTAGGTCCAGGAAATATACCCCTGACGTGAATTTTTACGCCATTGCCACCATAACCAGCGTTCAAGATCTAGATAGAGGACAACATAGTGAAGTTTGGCCAACTCGTCAGTAATACCATGTAGATAAAAATAATGCTCCATTTGAGTGACCTAACCCGTCGGATCGGAGCCATCAAGTTTATTGACCTCTACGCAGGGAAGACGGGGTTCATGATGAAAGGAGTTGGGTTGAAAATGCAAAGACTAAGAGGAATCAACAGCATTGGGTTGGTCTGATGAGGAGGGATCCGCAGGGCGGTGCATAAATTGATTGATAGCAGACTGGAGGGCGGTAAATTGGGTTGTGAATTTAGCTTCCATGAATTTTTTTCTCTACTTTTTCAATGCGGGAATTAGTAGAGCCAATCTCAGATGTCATATGTTCGATGGAGGCATGGGCTTGATTGATGGACGATTGGAGTTATTGGTTGCGAGTGGTGGCCCATTTGGAAATGGGAAGTGTGGGGAAGGAAAAATGGGTGGGTTGGACCACAAAAAAGGAATTATAAGTGATATCTACCATGACGATCAATGCAAGAAGGGAAATATAATGGAATAGGCGGAAAAATAGGGAAACTAGGAAGGGGTCGGGTCCACTGAAAAAAAAAAAAAGGATTAAAAATGAAGGGTATGGATGTGATCAAGGAGAAAAGGGGAATACAATGGAATAGGTCCGAAATAAGTGTTCCTACAGATTTATACTCCAACCTAAAGAATATTGTAGTGACAAAATGCCCAAATGCTTAACAGGAAGAAAGGTGTAGTAATTTTGCAACCCGAATGCAAAAGACATAGTTGCGCGGCAATAGATCTTATCTGTTTTTTTTTTTGTTTCTATCCCAAGGGTTAGGGTATTCAAAGGTTCTACAGATAAGGGTTTTCCCTGTGCTATAGCTCTCTGATATACATGCGGGGTCCAACAGTAGTACTCGGCCCAATATCTCGGGGAACCAACTAAGGAGGCTAGACCGTGCCCTTAACCATACTACCCGACTACCCAGGTACTAGAGAGTATCTTCCCGAGTGTTTTTCTCGATGGCACTATAGTAGTCAGGCGGCCGATCGGTTTATCTATGGAGGGCTTCAAGAGATCTAGGTCGATCCATATATAGGTGCTATCTGTTGCACTACCACTCGAAGGGGTACCAACATGGGTTACCAGGGTGGCCAACAGATGTGCACTTACATACCACTTGTATTTCCTATGTGTATAAATCCCCAACCACGGGTTTATGCGCATAACAACAGATCTTTGTATATTTAAGACATCGGAATACGTCTCTACCCTGGAAAAAATTAACCCACAATTTTATGTCGAGGAATGTGCTCACATACCACTTGTAGTATTCCAGACATAAAATAGTATACAGAACATAAATAATTATCTAGAAATGGAAGAGAAACAATGATATAACCAGAACAATACCACAATAATACCAAAATAATACTAGAATAACACGAGAAAGAGCACTTTGATTACTGAGAGCAATGTTCACTTGCCTCTTCGAGGGGGAAACCTCCAACAAAGAAAAGATCTATTACAACAATATCCAAGACAAAAATTATCATACCATCTATTCCTATTTATACTAAATCTATCTATCCAAAAAATAATCTAGAGGAAGATCCTTCTAGAAGTGGAAGCTTCTATTAGGTCTTCTTACATTTGACTTATTCCTCCTTATTGCTAGGCCTTATTAATATTGACCTTTATTACATGGAAATATATTATTCTACCCACTTTAGGGTTTAGGTAGGTTAGGTCCCTAACACACACCCACACCTCATTGTTTTCTGTGCATTTCCAGTGCCGCACCCCGCAATGTAAAAAATTTAGTGCACATACTTGCAAATTATTATTTTAGGCACACAATGGTCGCATTGTAATTCCAAATTCGGCCACTTAACAATTTGGTTTTTTCTTGTCTTAAGTACATACTCGGCCCATGCAGGCTCAGTGTTGAAACTGGATCTCTAATACCAACTTGTAACATACCTAGCCTCCTAGTTGGGTACCGCGCTCTGATACCAACTTGTAATGTTACCACACTCTGGTACCAATTTGTAACGTTATCGCGCTATGATACCAATTTGTAATGTCATTGTGCTTTGATACCAAAATGTAACGTTAACCAACTTACTATTGAGAAACACTACTCAAAAATTTCATGCACGGTTTCTACTCTATAACGTTGGTCTACGCAAAAATGCTTGAAGTAACACGCTCGACCCCAAGCTGGGTCGCGCCACACAAAATTTCCTCTTCTGACACAACATATAACAATGAAAGTAACACAATACAACTGTGTGCACAATCATACTGAGAACAAAACATTATTGTGTGTGTAATCCACTCTGAACATGTGATCACTACTGCGTCCGCAACCATTTTGGCATCAAACACAAATTATGTTCTCCTTGTGCATGTGGACGAATTCCCTGCATGCAAAAGAGAATCTAGCCTCTTGTGTGCACAGAGTATTTCCTTTCACGCACGACCATTATAACCTCACCTCAGAGACTCATGACGATTATTATAAGGTTAACTTAACATAAATAACTAATAAAAATTGTCATTCTTCACATGTATGACTACAAATACTGAATATCGCCACCACACTTACATGTGCAAGCAACCTTATATAGAATAACAACAAATGATCATATGCAACATCATACAAGAAACAAACCCATATTAAACATAGATAATTAAACACACAGTAAATGAGACAAGCACATAAAGGACACTTATATTTTATGAAAAGTCACCAACTGCGTGCAAAACTTAGACATTCCTCCCACCCATAGACTCTATTTCCCATAAACGTTCAGCAACAGGTCACCTCCTAGTTGGGGATTAAACTCCACCAAGGAAAAAGGATTCATAATTCCAGGATAAGGTATGATAATCAACATAATTGTTCAATCCAAGATGCCCATTGTTGCAACTAGCCTACAGTCTCTCATTCCCCACATGCCTGTCCCACCCAAGGAAGTCTGTCCATTCTCTACTCAATAGTCCCTTGGTTTCCCCACTTCCCTTCCAAGGATTCAGAAACAAGCCAAACATGAATTATAAAATCCCTATAACTAATGTACAATGCACTAGGGGACAATTCCCAACAAAAGTCTCACTTGGAAAGAATTCACATGGGCCTAAAAATTTGCCTCTTCGTCAGCAAATCTCTCACTTGGAGAGAATTCTCATGGGCCTGACAACCTGCCTTTTGTTCAACAAATCTCTCCCCTAGAGAGAATTCTCATGGGCCTGATAACCCACCTCTTCGACAACAAATAATCTGGTTACAAAATGGAAAACCCCTTTACAAACTCTTCTCTGCAAATAAGGTAATGGTTCTCTCTTCAGATGGTTCAATCCCTCATAAAAAATGAATGAAAAATCCCCCCCAAAATACATTAAGGCCATCAATATATATTTCATGCCTTAAACTAGACACTTGTGACCTTCAGAATTATCTTTAGCCACTTGGTGACTCATTCCCATCCCTTGGGAACTTAGAATAAATAAATCTCCATAAATTATACTATTCGGAAATATTAATAAAATATTCCCTTCGACTTAAGCCTCCCCTTTTCCCTTTTCGGAGGATTTTATGTTAAGCCCTAAATAGTGGCACATTACCCCTTAATTGGGGAATATTACATTAGTAATATTATTTTATTTATGTCGGCTTGGTTCCATTAGTTGTAATTGTACCTCCTAGTCTCCTATATATACCAAGGAGACATTTTCATTTGGAATCATCTTGTACTTGAACATTTATGTGGTGTATAAGGAGGTTTCCCCCTTGAACAGGCTTACTATCTGAAATTCTCTCTTTTCAAGGCATTGAGTACTTATTCTGAGGTTTTTCTATGCTATATTGATATTTGTTTCTTAACATATGGTATCAAAGCTTAAGGTCTTGGGGTTTCGTTGCTATATCTGAGACACCTTGGCATTTTCGCTATAATTTGTTTCTACAATGTTTCAGAAAAAACCCCTTGAAGGATATTTTATAGATGGATCAAGATTCGTTGGGTTAAAATTTTATCTCTAGAGGCCTTATACTTTTGGAGATACGGCCTGTGTAAGATAGGGTTTTGAAATCATCCTGAATTGAGTCATCGTGGAATTTTTTCTATAAATTTTTTTTGTAACGTTTCAGACTCTAAAATCCACAAGATATTCACAGAAATTATCAAAGTATATGTGATAAAAAATTCATCTTCTGGATCATCTTAAATTTGTAGATACACCCTGTGGAAAATAGGGTATCTGACTAGTCCTATTGACTAGTCTCAAGCAGGTGTTCCATCTAAAACAATCATAACTTATTCCTAGAGTATCCAAATTGAGTGAGCCTGGTTGCATTGGATATTGGACAGTTTATAGTATTTTGGGTACAAGTTTCATAATTTTATATCAATTATTTTGTGCGGGACACACTATACAAGTGAGATCTCCTGGAAAGGCCAAAAATCAACAAGTTGTGGAGAAGTTACCATAAATTCCACTTGGCACATACAATTTTGATCAAACCTGTGGCATTGCAGACAAGAAATATCAGAGAACTAGAAAAAATAAATTTTCATACCCAGAAGGGCCGAAACGTTGGAGATACAGCAGAAGAAATATTGTCTAGCAGAACCACCTCAAAATCAATGTTTAAAAGTGATACTTGGCCAACATGCCACCAAAAAAGGGAAATTCTACACCAAACAAGCCTTCAGACAGTCCTACTTGGACTCTTGATGAAGGTGAAGAAATGTGTAGGGACATAAATCAATTACAGAAGAAGACAGTGACAAAATATGAACTACA
>ML786131.1:136634-157541 GCA_009831015.1 Picea engelmannii
ATAGCCCAGGAACCCAACAAAGATAGAACGGAGGCCATCCAAAGGATAACCCAACACATCCTCTGTCTAGTCACCGAGGAACAAAATAACAACCCAAATTAACCCATTGTTGAGGAGGAAATTGACCAAGTGATCCAATAAATTCCCAATGGGAAAGCCCTAGGTCCAGATGGCTTCACAGTGGAGTTTTTGAAATCCCGTTGGAAAGTGTTCAAACATGACGTTTATAGGGTAGTGGAGGAATCTAGACGGTCAGCCTCCATTCTAAAAAAATGCTACAATGATTACTCTAATTCCTAAAGAAAATGAATCCAAGACCCCCGACCATTACAGACCTATAGCTCTATGCAATGTGGTTTACAAGAAAATATCCAAATTCATAGCCAATATATTGAAACCCCTCCTACCCACACTGATCTCACAAGAGCAGGGGGGCTTCGTGGAAAGAAGAAAAATAATGGACAACATCATCCATGCCCACAAAATCCACACCCTGAAAATTCAGAGGAGAGGGGGAATGATAATACAACTGGACCTAGCAAAATCTTATGACAAAATTAGCTGGCACTATATGGTCAAGACTCTAGAAGCTTTTGGTTTCACCCAACACTGGATCAACTAGATAGTCAGCCTAGTGTCCACAACAAGTTACTCGCTCCTAATAAATGGAGCCCCAGCCAAACCTTTCTGGCCCACGAGAGGCATCAGACAAGGAGACCCATTGTCCCCCTTCCTGTTCATTCTAATGATAGAAGGTCTCAGTCAAAGCATAAAAAGTGCAACAGCTGCAGGAGAAATAACAGAAATCAAACCTTTCGAAAACTGCCCTACTTGCACACATCCACAGTTCATGGATTACACCTTACTCCATGGCATACCCATGGTCAAGGAAGAAAAAGCCTATAAAATAATCCTAGAAGAGTTTGGGGAAGCCTTGGGTGCAGAGATCAACCAGTCCAAATCTATGATCTTTTTCTTCAACACCAACCCTACAATCCAAAGAAATCTGGCCAATATTTTGGGCTTTGAACGCAAATCACTCCCAACCAAGTACTTGGGCATCCCCCTGAAAAACAGAGCATACAATATGTCAACTTGGGAGGGAGTGATCAACAAATTATAGGAGAGGGTGAAAAATTGGACGTACAGATCCCTCAACTTAGCGGGAAGACTCATTTTGACCAAATCGGTTCTGCAAGAAATTCCAACCTTTATGATGTCCGTTTTTCCAACCTCCAAGGGGATACTACAAAAAATAAGAACCATCCAAAGGGAATTCCTGTGGCAAGGAGTGGAAACAAAGAAAAAATGGGCCCTGGTGGCATGCGAGAAGGTCTGTAAGCAAAAAATAAAAGGAGGCCTGGGGCTACAAGACCCGCAAGTAACCAACGACGCCTACGGGGAGAAACTCTGGTGGTGATGGGTCAAAGAAAATACTACACCATGGGTAAACCTATGGAAGGCCAAGTATTCCTCGAACATCAACAACTAGGACAAAATCCGCTTTAGGGGAAACGGGGAGAGATCAGCCATATGGAACCTAGCTTGGCGCAACAAAGCCTAGATCCAGACTCACCACTTCTGGGAAGTAAGGAATGGTGAAACAACCAGATTCTGGGAGGACGCCTGGCAACAAGAACCTAGAATGGAAAATCTGGACAGGGAGGAACTCCAACAGGAGATGATCGTGCAAGGTAAAACCAGAGTCTACCACTACTGGAAACAAGAAATAGATCACAATAGATGGAGAATCTAGAACACTCTCAATCCACAAAATAGAGACCAGACTGAAACAAGCATAAAAGAGGTAGAGGAGGAACTAGGGAGAAGAAAAATTGCAGTCTCAGAAGAAGGTGACCAACTGAGATGGGGACAAAAAGACGGCGGTGAATTCAACTTGAAAGAATTCTGACATTACATCACGGACCAGGACCAAGAAGATCCAACGCAACAATGGGATAAGCTCTGGAACAACCCTCAATGGCCAAAAATTAAAATTTTCAAATGGTTAATACTCCACAACCGAATTCTAACTTGGGAAAACCTAAGGAAAAGGGGATTCATAGGCCCATCAATATGCCACCTCTGTCAAGCTAAGGAAGAGACAATGAATCATCTCCTTGACGAATGCATCTACACAACAAAAATATGGGACTAGGCGGCAGGTATCTTCTGACAGTCCAATAGGATCTGAGGTAACATCTACACAACTATCAATATCTAGAAAGAGAAATACAACGAAAAATGAAGAGGTGAACCTTTGTTGGACCCTCATTCTGGGGATGATCATATGGGCAATATGGAAAGAAAGGAACCAACGCATCTTCAGGAAAGAAAGTTGGTCAGAAGGGAAACTCAAGGAAACAATAATCTCCCTGATAAGAGAAACGGTGCTGAGCCGCAACTGTCAGAAAGGAAGAGCGCAACCCATAGACCAGGAATCCCGAATCATAGAATATTTTTACGTGAAAGGTGGGTGCAACCACAATCAAGTAAGGCGGTTACCCCAACTCCCAGTAGGTGAGAGCAACTGGAAGCCCCCCCCGAGCAAGATCCCTCAAGTTGAATTTCGGCGGGGCATCAAAAGGTAACCCAGGAATGACACGAATGAGAGGGGTACTCAGGGATACTAAAGGAAACATAATCAGGTTGTAGACTGGGAGTCTGGAAAACTCAACCAACAACGTCATGGAATTCGGAGCCCTAGAGACCGGCCTTGAGATTCTAAGCCGTGAAAGGATGAAAAACACCATCGTGGAAAGTGATTCCACATTGGTTATCAACACGGTGAAGAGACTCCAAAATGGCACCAGAGTGGGAAAAATTCAAAGGCACTGGCGCTTGGTACACTCTCTGCAAAAAATCCAGGAGCATTTGCAGACAAGGAACACAGTGGAGCTGCGCTGGGTACGCAGGTCAGCAAATGGACTGGCGGACAGAATCGCTAATAAGGGGGTTAGCAAGGAAGGATCAAAACTAGAGAATATCTGGAGTAACATCCTGAATGGTCAGTTCAGAACAGACTGCATCCAACTAGCAACAAAAGATCGTGATGGCAGCCGAAGTATAGATGACCACACCGAGGAAGGAGGCGAAAGGATAATGGACGGGCACAAAGGAACTAGGAAGAATCTGATTTCCCATCACTCAACCACGAGTTACAATGCAGACTTAGACCACACAACAAACGGGGGTACGACACCAAGGTCATGTCAATAGGAAGAAGTACAGGGGTTGTTCGTGGGAAAGAAGAGAAGGTAATCAACAAGTAGCAAAGGATGAAGGGAAAAATGTGTTACCATGGTTAAGTATGGATACACCTCACCCAAGTACAGACACGGGGAGTGGCACAGTTGGTTGTACAATGTCCAGAGACAAGGGTTGGTGTAGGGGTTACGGTCGGGTCATCAAAAGCACACATACCGAGACAGAGAAAAGGGACCAAAAGGTACACCTCTACGGGCAGACCATGATTGCTAGGATGATTCCACAGCTGGGGAAATCCCATAAGAGAAGAAGCACCAAGAATAGCTACAGACAGGAAAAGAGAAACTACAGGGGCTATCATAAAAACAAGGGAGGTGCAAATAGGAACAGGAGGAGAACCCAAGGTAAAAACTACCACAAACCAGTCGAGATGGTAGAAATGAAGAAAAATCACAGTAAGAGAAGACCCTAGGGGAAAGAACCTCTGATAAGCTCCCAGAGGATTATAAGGATGGAGCAAGCGGCCAGAGAAGCCAAGGGAACCTTTCATGCACAGGTAGAACCAAAGGGCAAAGCAATCATCATCAGGTGGGGGAAAGAAATCAATACTAAATCCAAGGGTAAAGTATGGAAGGAACTGATTCAGGAAGCAGACTGGATAACGTACACAGGGGCCACACAACCCAGATTAACCCTCTACCACAAAACAGTGGAGGAGGCTTGGCGAACAAAGATGTTAATAGGCCAGGTGAGCTCTGAATGGAAAGATTCCAACTGGAAGGATAACAGGGACCACATAAAACTGCTTACAGAGATCTTGAGTCTCCTCAACAACTTGGAGGCCAGTACAAAACGGCTAGCTGAGGACCAGAGGGATCAGAATGAGAAAATGGAACGAATGGCAAGCCAATTCCACCTATACTTGCGCTACATCCACCACATGGACATCACGCTAGTGGACCAGAGTGGAGCCCCAACCTGTATCAGAAAGACGCATACGGTGGTCTAGATGGATGAGAACAAGGAAAGAAAGGATGAAGGAAAAAAACATCTCATCATCCTGGACTAGCGTCGGTTCAGCCATTGGTCAAGTCACGTTGCTCAACGTAGGTGCAACCTCCTTTTTATATGACTATGTCTTTTTATAAATATGCTTTTGTTTATCTTTTCACAACTGGATATAGTAGGGCTGGGCCAATTTCCCAAGGTGGTGGCCCAGCCTTACCCCACTCCTATCTTAGAAAGCGCAACTCTGGATTCCCTGATCTGGTTTCCGTTTTGGCAGATCAAGGGAATCCCCCTCTCTTTGTATCATAATCTCTTTCAATAATACAGGAACTCACACTCACTTACCAAAAAAAAACACATTTTGTTCCATAGATGAACTCAAAGGGAAGACATAACAAAGGAAAAAAATAAATAAAGCCATCATGTAAATGTTTGTATCACAACACAATATCTGTTTCATCCATAAGTATAACCTTTATGTATTTGCAATATCAATATTAAAAGTTAGTTAAATATTAAAAATGTTTACTCTTCCATTGTTTTTAGAGAACAGTTATAAAAATATTAACGTAAAAGAACAGTCTACGATGTTTTTAGAGAATGTACACTTCCCTTTTTGGTTCTATGAAGAGCTCGTAACAAGTAATAATATATGATACAATTAATACATTACATTGATGGGATTCTGATTAGGGACATTACACTGATGGATGGTGTGGTTGGTGGGTTGTTGAGATGTCGGGTGAAGCATTCAACTTTATTGTTAATTAGTCTGCATTTTTATAGGTGGGTTTGGTGAGGAGATTGTTAAGGATGATGTAGATCAAACTGCACAACTTGTAGATTTTATAGATTAGGCAACATATTGCCTATCATTTCCCCCTTATAAGCATCCCACATTTTATGGTTTTTATTGTCCATATTACAATGGATAATGTAGTTAAAACCTAAATTTAAAATTTTATGGAAAAACTGAAAATTGGGCTTGATTTGGGCTTTAAATAATATTTAGGGGTCAACACTTTAATTAAAGTGGTAAAAGAGATTTCAATATTGTAGGGGTCATCAAAAGATTTTCAACAAATTAGATAAATCAAAAACATAAGTTATACATGTAAAAGTCATTCTCTCATTGATCCAAATCATAACCCTAACCTTATCATTATCCAAATCCTAACCCTAACCCTATAGGCGATCCAAAACCATGAACCTTATAACTAAGAAATAAAATCACCCTAACCAAAATATGAGGAAAAGAAAAGGTTTTGTTCTTTGTTAAAACACATTTCGTTCCATAGATGAAGTCAAAGGGAAGACATAACAAAGCAAAAAAAAGGTAAAGCCATCATGTAAATGTTTGTATCAGAACACAATATCTATTTCATCCATAAGTATAACCTTTATATATTTGCAATATCAATATTAAAAGTTAGTTAAATATTAAAAATATTTACTCTTCCATTGTTTTTAGAGAACAATTATAAAAATATTAACGTAAAAGAACAGTCTGCGGTGTTTTTAGAGAGTGTACACTTCCCTTTTTGGTACTATGAAGAGAGACAAATTCGTAACAAGTAATAATGTCTGATACAATTAATACACTTTGAGACAAGATTACGTGATACGAATATTTCATTCTTCGTAGTTTTCGACAATTCTATGGTTAGTTAATAATCAAAATCAAAATAAATAAAATTAATTATATTATTTAATTTAAAAATATTTAAATATATAAATTATTATATAAAATTTTAGATAATATAAAAATATTTAAAAATTAAAGAAAAATTAATACAAAATAAAAAATAATATCATAATTATTATTATAATTTTTTATAAAAATTAATCAACATTAAATTAGATAATAAAATAAATTATTTTATGTTCATTTTAAAAACAATTTAAATTCATCTAAAACCTAATGTAATATCCCATACTTGGGGGTTCATGGATTGTACAATTAATTGTTAACTTAATGAATCTATTGCTTTTTAATTGAAGTAAATCTAATTCCAAAGTATTTTAGATGTGGGTGTGTTTATACACAGAAATATTTTAGCTATACTCAAAATAAAATATAATAATTTAACAATTTATTGTGAATAACAGTAATGAGTGGAAATAGTGACATATCTTTTGAAGAATGAGGTTGAATTGTTGAAATTGATTTGTTAAAAGTGTATATCTGAAACTATTTCCTCTCAGCCAACTAAGAACAAAGCCTCTCTGGCTCCCTAGCTCTAGGAAATTAGATTCCCTGGCCCTCGAGCCCAAAATCCCACCAACCAGTCCACTAGCCCTAAATCTCTCTCCAATTTCTCATTCTCCAATGCTCCTTCTCCAATCCTCCCTTCCTCTCTCGATCCCCCCTCCCATCCCCAACCTTCCCCCATTTAATTCCCATCTTTTTTATCCCCTCATTAATTCTTACACCTACCTTTAACTAATAAAAAGATTCAAATATAATTATTTAAATAATTAATCTAATTTACCCTAGATAAATTATGATCATTAATTAATCAAATTTGGTTGTTACATACACTCACCCTTCAAGAAACTTCGTCCCAAAGTTATAGTAATTTACAATACAAGGGAAATAAAACATGATTCATACATCCAGATCAAATAAGTAACATCATCAATTTAAAACACTTATACATACCAATGTACATGTGCAAGGCACGCATGCGTAGCTAGCACATATAGGACTCACACGTGTATTAATGACAATAATTATCATACCTAATGCAATTTTTGTATGTGTCCAATGCAATCAACAATGCCATTCATTTCATAAAGAAAAATAAACCATTTAAAATATTCACATAATCCCTCAATTATAATAATTTAACAAAAACAACATTCACTTAGATAATTGTAGTTCAGTTAAGCAAATATGTATATGTATATGTATATGTGTGTGTGTGTGTGAACAAGAGGAAATCAAACAATTCTACTATAAGGTTAAAATTCCACACACTCTCAACTACTTCTAGTCATCCTTCCTTCCTAACCTACTTCCATCTTTCATCTCTATCCTTCATCTGCTGGACTATCTTGGAGCATCAACTATATTGACCTAACTCCAGATAGAATCCGTAAGAGGAAGGGTCAACTCTCTTGACAAAGCTTCCCCAGCAAGCAACTAGCAATCATCATCACACGTCTAGGGGAGTGTGAGCTAACACCATTCTCCCATGACTCCAGGTTTTAGAGGATACACGGTGGGAAATGCCTTCACCCCTCCTAATAGAACTAGGGTCAACACCCTACCATGGACCATACAGTGTCACTTTATTGCTGGGATTTTCTCATCGTATATTCAGTTTCATGCAGTACATTCAAGAAGTCTTGCTACCTGAAAAACCTACACTTGTCCACATATCATAGAAATGCAATTGAACCAACATAATTTCACATACAAAGATTCATACCATATTGTTTCTCAGTCGATGTTCATGACATCAACCCTTTATTATCATTAGCCTTTGGCCATTTCATAGCTCATTAACCTACATATTAATTTATAACACAAACTCATACATATCTATACATTATTATCATGTAAATGCATTTAATCATATCCTTAATTCGGTATCCATGTACCAACAACTTTAAATGTCAAAAATTTCAAGCTAGAAATAGGTTGCATAATATCCATCATAATTCAAATAACGATAAACATTCATAGAATTGACATTCACATAGGTCCATATGTCTAAAATTTCAAGTGTATCATTAATAGTTTCAAATAAAATACGATTAGGCCATAAGTAATTCTAGTTGTCTAAGTCAAAAGGTGGCATTACATACACCCAAACTTCGAGACACATATTCCTGAGGTGGTTAAAAAAAGTGAGGGATGATCTCGTCGTAAGGTCTTTGCATCCTTCAAAGTAGCAGATCATGGGTTATACTTGTTCCATTGGACCTTAACTTGGTCTACCAGATGATTCCTAAGCTATCGGACCCTACGGTCTAATATGTGTAATAGTTCGACCATGATGGTTCCCGCATCCGATACCTGCAATTCCCTCCAATTTAGTTTGTGAGATTCATCAGCAACATAATGACGTAGAACATATACATGAAAAACATTATGAGTTTTATGCAAGTGGGATGGCAGTATGAGGCGATAAGCAACGGGTCCAATTCTCTCTTGGATTTTGAACGGTCCTATAAATCGAGGAGACAACTTTGTCCCTTTCCCAAACCGAATTGTACTCTTATTAGGCCTGATATGAATGAAAACATGATCTCCCACTTTATAACTTCATTCAGTCTTATGTGCATCGACATAACTTTTTTGTATATCCCATGCTTCCTTTAGTCGTTGTCTAATCTGAATCACCTGTTCCTTTATTTCTTGAATCAATTATGGACCTACTGTCACTCAATCTTCTATCATTTCCCAACTTAATGGTGTCTTGCATGGCCTTCCATACGGAGCTTCATAGGGCGACACTCCAATTGAGCTGTGAAAATTGTTATTGTAGGCGAACTCTACCAAAGGTAGGTACTTCTCCCAATGGGTTTGATTATCCATAACATACATCCTAAGCATGTCTTCCATAACCTGATTTACTCTCTCAGTTTGCCCATCGTTTTGGGATGATATGTTGTGATCAAGTTCCACTGAGTTCCCAACGCTCACTGCAAAGTTGTCCAAAACCTAGAGGTAAACTGAGAGTCCCTATCTAAAATGATCTTCTTGGGTAACCCATGTAGACAAATGACTTCACTTATAAAAACATGTTCTACATCAATGACTGATCTGGATTTAGGAGTGGAACGAACTGATTAACAGACTGAATACAATAAACACAGATATATGAAGAACAACACAGATATCTAGTGAACAATATCTTCTATTGAATAAATGAAATAGGATGAAACTGTAAAACTACAGAACTAAAGAACTTGCTCGAATGGTGGTGGCTATCTCTGAGAAGAGATGTGGCTGCTACGTGCATTTGTCTAAGTAGAATGATTATAATGAGGCTCCAGAGGCCTTTTTAACATTACTCATGAATGTCAAAACCCTAGACATCCAAAAACCTAACCCTAGGAGATGAAACGCCAAAATTTATGTGGGCCCCTATGGGTAAGCTGGTACCTCAACTTTCTGGGGTCGTAACTTTTTCATACGACCTCCATTTTAGGCGCACGATAGCCCGTTGGAAAGGTATTTTCGACGACTACACATTACATTGTCAAACTTTGACTCTGTCTATAGTTTGACTGTGGCGAGTCAAAAAAACACTATTTAAGGCCTCAAAACGACCCTGGAAGTACAACAAGATGTGCTGACATGAAAACATAGAAAATAAGCCAGTTGGATTAAGTGGGAGGCCACCAGTATCCACCTGGAAGAAGTGTAGGGCTTCAGACAGCCCCAGAAGTGTAGAACCCATAATTACAAATAAGTACAAAAGAACGTGCTAAACTAAAAATTGTTAAGAGGAGCGAGTTGGAATAGGCGGGTGGCCACCAATATCCTATTGGATCAGTCATCCCCCCTTAGGAAGAAATGGTCTTCATTTTGTTGAGTTCCCCCATCAGGTGAGGACACTTCTGCTGAATTTGGCCCTAGGTGAGCCACTTTCCTTGGTGGAGGAGCTTCCCTGCCTTGACAACCCAATAAAGTTGGATCCTCTTCTGGCGAGTTCCCTTGACCTATGTGTCCACTATCTGATTAGTGGATGATTGTTCCATGCAGTCAGGGTTGAGCTCTCTTGGTGTTAGTTATTCTACGATCTCTGAGGTTTCCAATAATGGTGGAAAATATGGTTGAAGAAGGTCCACAATGAACACTGGGTACAATCCAAGGAAGGGTGAAGTGTTGAGCTCAAAAGAATTTCTACCCACAACCTTGGTGATGGTGTAATTCAGATAGCGAAGTGGGTGGAGCTTCCGATGGAGCCCTGTAAGACGCTCCTTCTGCAAATGTAACTGGACCTTGTCTTCAACCTGAAACCGGTGCGATACCCTATGTTGATCATGGTGCTACTTGTACTTAGCATTGGCTTTCTGCAAAATAGCATGGACCTATTGGCAGATGTGCTGAATCCGCTCAATGAATCTGGTGGCTTTGTCAGTCTCAGACTGAACATGGGAAGATTTTGTCTGTGTGGTTGCAAGAGGTAGTGAAACATCAATGGGACCCAAGGGTTGGAATCCGAGTCCCCCCTGAAATGGGCTATGGTCGATGGAGCTATGGAGAGACCTATTGTAACTGTGTTGAACATAAGAGAGACTCTCATCCCATGTACATGGATGATTAGAGTTGTACATGCGTAGGATGTGCACAATCATTTGATTGATGACCTATGTTTGGTCATCTGTTTGGGGGAGGAAAGCAGTGGATTTAGTGAGATTGGTGTCCAACAATGACCAGAGACTGAACCAAAATGTCGTGAGGAGCCTGTTTTCCTAGTCGGAGATGATGGTCTGTGGTATCCCAAAATGGACCCACACTCGTTCGAAGAAGATCTTGGTAGTATCTATCACTGTGATGTTCTTCTTGTAGGTTGTGAGGATGGCCATCTTCGAAAACCAATCAATGACCACAAATACACAATCATTACCTTGCTTGGTGGATGGAAGGTCATACATGTAATCCATCAATATGGATTCCCAAGGTTTCTTGGGGGTAGAAAGAGGGGTGTATAAGCCTTGCTTCTTGATGGTTGGCTTGGAAATGGCACAGGTAGTGCAAGATCTAATATATTTGTTGACGTCATGTCAAATTTTTGGCCAATAAAAATGTTTATGGAGAACGATCACAGTTTTCTCCACGCAAAAATGTCCTTCTATCCGACTGTAGTGGGATTCCCAAATCAGTTTTCCACGCTCACTTGCAGGAAAATAGAGATGGCCCATATGGCATAACAACCCATCCTGAATGTGAAAATCGGTGGCAGTCGCGCATGTACCCAAGAGCTGATAGGTGGTGGTGAAGTCTGGATATTGTTGATAAAGTTAGGTCCACTTAGATGCCTCATGTCCAGAGGAATGGAGCATAGTGGTGAGTGCATCCACGATAGGTCAACTGAGGCAGTCAACGACACGATTTGTGCTCCCTTTCTTATACTTAATGTTGAGATGGAACTGTTGCATGTAGGTGGACCACTTCTGATGGTGGTCATTCTGCAACTTCCCATGTGTTTGTATGAACTGCAGAGGCTTGTGATCAGTGTGGATGATCGTCTCATTTCCCATAGTGTAATGTTTTCATTGACGACAAGCTTTGACAATAGAATACATTTCCTTGTCATAGGTGGGGTATTTCTGGACAATATCTGAGAGTGTCTCACTATGGTATGCCACCCGATGACCGTGTTGAGTGAGAACTGTGCCTACAACATAGTTAGATCCATCAGTGTCAATCTTGAATGGTTGTTGCAGATTGGGAAAGGAGAGTACTGGAGCTGAGCACAAGCGATGCTTCAGATCATCAAATGCTCTTTTTTGTTCCTTCCCCGACACCGCGCTTGGTCATGTGGCTGAGGGCCCATGCAATATGGGAGAATCCCAACACGAACTGGCGATAGAAGTTGGCCAGTCCCAAGAAGCTCTGAAGCTCGGTTAGTGTGGTAGGGGTTGGCCAGTCACGAATGACTTGCATCTTAGTAGGATCAACATGTACCCCATGCTCATCAACAATGTATCCCAATTATTGGACCTTGTTTGTTCCAAAGGAACATTTTTCCAAGTTGGCATATAGCTTGTGTTGTCACAGAGTGCTCAAAACCTGTTGATTATGTCGCATGTGCTCCTCCCAAGTTCTACTGAAGATGAGGATGACATCCAAATATAACACCACAAAAGAGTTGGTGAAGGGTATCAAGATTCAATACATCATCCATCAACCTTATGAAAGTGGTTGGTGCATTTGTTAAGCCAAAGGGCATGACCAACCATTCGAAGAGACCTTATTTATATTTGAAATTTGTCTTCCAGACATCAGTTGGTTCAATGGGAACCTGGTGATATCCAAAATTTAGGTCAATCTTGCTAAAGAAATTTTCCCCATTGAGTTGGTCAATAAGGTCATCAATCCTGGGAATTAGGTACCAGTTTCTGACTGTGAGTTTGTTTAATTCTTTGTAATAAATGTAGATTTGTCAGGTCCCATCCTTCTTCTACACCAGTACAATCAAGCTTCTGCAAGGGGAGGAGATGGGTCTGGTGTTCCCCTTTTGAAGAATCTCTTGGATTTGACACTTGATTTCTTCATTTTCCATCAGCGAGCGATGATAGACTGGTCCCTTAGGAAGAGGTGCACTGGGGGTTAGATCAATTGGATGCTTGACTTGGTAGTGTGTCAATACCCCAGTGGGTGAGGAAAATATGTCTATGTACTCTTCCACGATCTCGACCACTTGATTCTATTGCAAAGAGAGGCTTTGTGTAGAGGCCACAGATGTGGCGGTGACCTTCTTCTTACTATGTGCATGGATCACAAATAAGACAAACTTCCCGATCTGTGAAATGACCTTACTGCATTTCTTATCAGATATTAAAGAAATAATGGTAGGCGGCACTACCTCTGGTATCCTGTACAATTTCTACCCAAAGTAATTATAACATTGCGGGGTCTAGACTCATACACAACATGATGATTCCACAAATATGGTTGTCCTAAAATAAAATCACAAACTTCAAGGGGATAAATATCACACAATACCTCATCTTTGAAAGGTTTGATTTTGTAAGGAAGATGACATTGTTGGATGACACATAGATCTCTTCCTTGGTGAATCCAGTCGATGGTGTAGGGTTATGAGTGTGATGTCGTCAACAGGTCCAACTGCTTGATGACCTCTGCTGAGATCAAGTTCTTCTAACTGTCAGTATCGACAATGAAATGAAGCGGAGCCCCCTTTACCCACATCTGTGAGTAAAAGAGGCTTTCCCCTTCCTCTGGTTCTTCTAGTTCGCTTGGTTGGACTTTGGTGGTAGCGACAGTGGCATTAGGTTCAACATCGATAATCCACTTCCCTCCTTATGGACTTGATTTGGAATTAGAATCGGCCTCTGAATCGGAAGCCTTCAACTCGGCCATGAGTGACTGCTTGGAGAGACATTCTTCAGTGTTGTGCCAAGGGATTTTATGGTATTCACACCATTTTCCAGTGTCCTTCGTCGTCTTCTCATTTCCCTTCTTGTGTTGCGGCTTGAAATGGTTGTCCTGAGAGTGGCCATATTTTCTCTGCCCCTTGTTGTGTGGGTTGAGGCCGCCTTTTCCCTTCTTCAGCTGTGAGGAGTTTGCAGATCCAAACACTCACCTCTTCTACTTAAATTTCTACTCAATCTTGACAACATATCTATAGTACGTACCCAATGAGGCGATGTCCATAAACTCCATTTTTGTTTGACTATATCTATGCAAACAACTGCACTACTTTAGCACCAGATCTTGCTCAAATTTTTTGATACCCAATTTTGTGTGTAGGGTATGGAAAATATTGGTGAAATCTGGTATTTTGTGGTCCCTTTCTTGATGCAGGGTGGTCCATGTGGTGTATTGGTCCTCGTAGCTTTGAATAGGGTAGTATTGTTTTTTAATGGTATCCTAGAAGGAATCCCATGTAGGGGAAACCACAAAGATTGCAGATTCCTCTAAGGCCCTTTGCTCAAAGTAAGTGTCCCATTAGTCCTTAACAAGGGGGATAGCCTTGAGGAGTGAAAAAGTAATGTTTTCCCTATCGAAAACATTGTGGACCGAAAATTCCCCTTCGAGAAGATTCAACCATTTATCTATAACATCCACATCTATCAGTCCTTCAAATAATGGAATATCAAAATTTACTTGTACCTTGAAGGGGGTTGCATGGTCACTTTATGAAGATGCTTCTCCTGTGGGAAGCCACCGAAGGATCTGCGCAAAGTTGTCCATCATTTCATTCCTTTTTTGTGAAAGGGATTCCTCGAGCAACATTTTAAAAGGATCTCATGCTCAATCATCTTTATTTTTGTCTCCCATGGGTTTTTGTCGGGCTCGGCACGATCGATATTGCAATGGATCGATTGGTTCGAGTCTCAACTTCTTGTACCCAGATCTTGTTGGGGACATGCATGAAGAAAAATAAATGAAGAGCATGCCGCTCTGATACCATTGATCTAGATTTAGGAGTGGAACGAACCGATTAACAGATTGAATACAATAAACATAGATATATGAAAAACAACACATATATCCATTGAACAATATCTTCTATTGAATAAATGAAATAGGTTGAAACTGTAAAACTGTAGAACTAAAACACTTGCTCGAATGGTGGTAGCTATATCTGAGAAGAGATGCAGCTGCTACATGCATCTGTCTGAGAAGAATGATTATAATGAGGCTACAGAGGATTTTTTAACATTACTCATGAATTCCAAAACCTTAAACATCCAAAAACCTAGCCCTAGGAGATGAAACACCAAAAGTTATGTGGGCCCCTATGGGTAAGTTGGTACCTCAACTTCTTGGGGTCGTAACTTTTGCATACGACCTTCGTTTTAGGCACATGATAGCCCGTTGGAAAGGTATTTTCAAGAAATACACATTACGCTATCAAACTCTGACTTCGTCTATAGTTTGACTATGGTGAGCCAAAAAAACACTATTTAGGGCCCCAAAACGACCCTGGAAGTACAACAAGATGTGATGACATGAAAACATACAAAATAAGCCAATTGGATTAAGTGGGAGGCCACCATTATCCACATGGAAGATGTGTAAGGCTTCATATAGCCTCGAAAGTGTAGAACCCACAATTACAAATAAGTACAGAAGAACATGTTAAACTAAAAGTTGTCAAGACGAGCCAGTTGGAATAGGTGGGTGGCCACCAATATCCACCTGGATCACTGACATCACAAGTGCCTCTAACTAGAATAAAATGAGCACTCTTGGTCAATTTATGAACTATAACAAGAATAAAATTGTTCCTTGGTGATGTGAGTGGCAATCCCACAACAAAATCCATATAAATGACTTCCCACTTGGACATAGGAACATCATGCAGTTGTAGGAGAATTGTTTGGTGGTGATGACTAGCCTTCACTTGCTAACACTCAAGGTACTTGGCGATGAAATCGACTACATCACGCTTCATGCATAACCAAAAGAAAATATTCTTCATGTGTGCGTACATTTTCTTCACACCTGGATGTGCACAGTAAAGTTCTCTATGGGATTCCTTGAGTATGATGCTTTGAATATCCCCACCCTCAGGGATGTACATCCTTCCCTAATATCTTAACAATCCATCTAATTCAAGGCTATATACTTCATACCTGGATTCTAACTGCCTCTCACTCTGGAGGGATGAAGAAACCTTTAAATACCAACTATCTCCAAGAAGTTTCCCCAACACTTTCTCCCTCAGATTAACCTTTAAGGGAACCAATGAGAAGACACATGGTCTCCTACTCAGGACATCTGCGACCACATTCTCCTTTCCCTCGATGTACATAATTCAAAAATCATACTCACTCATAAACTCACTCCATTGCCTCTTCTTGACATTGATATCCCTTTGAGTGAAGAGATGCTTTAAGCTTTCATGGTATGTTTTGATCTCAAAGCTTCTCCCCACTAGATAATGTCTCCAAAGCTTCAGAGCTAGAATTACAGATGCCAAATCTAAATCATGATTAGCGTAAATCTCCTCATGTTGCTTCAACTTTCTTGATGCATATGCTATCAATCCTATGTCTTGCATTAGCACGACCCCCAATCCTTGCTTCGAGGCATCTTTGCAGACCATGAATTCATTTTCCATATCTGACACTCATAGAATTGGCGCACTAGTTAATAACCTCTTAATATCGTTGAATGCAATATCACATTCCTCTGTCCATTCATACCTGACCCTCTTGCGTTGCAAGGTGATGATGGGTTTCTCTATCTTAGAGAGCCCTTCCACAAACCTTCGATAATAACCAACTAGCCCCATGAAGCTTCTCACCTCATGAGAATTTTTCGACATTGGCCAATCCATAATGACCTTCACCTTTTTTGGGTCCACAGAAATTCCCTCACTAGAAATGGTATGACCTAAATAGTGAATATCTTTTTAGAATAAAGAACACTTTGACAACTTTCCATACAACTTGTTCTCTCGAAGGCATGACAAAACCACTCGCAAGTGTTCCTCATGTTCTCTTTCATTCTTGGAATAGATGAGGATATCATCAAGAAAGACCTATACAAAGAATTCTAAGTACTTTCAGAATACACCATTCATGAGGCTCATGAATATTGTTGGTGCATTGGTCAAACCAAAAGGTACTACAATGAACTCGTAATTCCCAAACCGAGTTCAAAAGGCATTTTTAGGAATATCGCCTTCCTTAATCCTTAACTGGTGATACCCTGATCGTAGATCAATTTTTGAGAAAACTATTGCTCCTTTCATATGATCAAAAATATCATCTATTTGTGGCATTGAGTACCTAATTTTCATTGTAGCATGGTTCAAGTCCCTGTAATCTGTACACAGTCATAAGGAACCATCCTTCTTCTTGAAAAAAATTAATGGTGCACCCCAAGGTGAGACACTAGGTCTTATTATCCCTAATTCAAGTAGTTCCTTCCACTGCATCTACAACTCACAAAGTTCTAGCGCTTTCATCCTATATGGATTCTTGGAAATTGGCTCTGCACTAGGTTTTATCTCAATGGTAAAATTAAGCTCCCTCTCAGGAGGTAACCTTGGAAACTCTTTTGAAAAAACATCCTTAAATATTGAAAATGTTGGATATCGATCCATGGAGGGTCCTTTCCCTTCATTGACTGCTTCCACTACACATAATCGACAACCTTTCCTCATGCAATGTTTAACCTTCATTGTCGATATAAATTGTAGCGACACCTTCCTCCATACACCGTGGATCTCTACTGACCTTCCTTCATCATCAACACAAAGAACACTTTTCATGAAACAATATACCATAGCTCAATGGGATTCTAACCAGTCCATCCCAATGATTAGGTCATACGTCCCTAGAGAAGTGACATACACTTTCATCCTAGTAGTACACACTCCCATATATACTAGAAAATTATCGATGGTAGGTCCTACCGCTTGTCTTTCCCCTGAAGCCATCTCAACTTATTTAAAGTCATCGTGCTCATAGGCTGTTGACCCACACTTTTATAATGTACAAGGTGAAATGAAACTATCTGTAGCACTAGAATCAAATACATTTTTAACATTAATATGATTTAGGGTACTTGATGACTCCACCACAGTGGATTGATGTTCTTCATGGTAGTTGTTAGCCACTACATAAATATGGTGTCTACTACTCGCTCTCACCATCGGGGATTTCCCTTCTCTATGCACAAAGCTCGACTGTGAATTTGGGAAGTCATGCTGGTAATGAGGTCCTCCGCACCCCCAACAAGTAACTCTGGGTGGAACTTGCACACTTCCATGTTAAGGCCTCTAAAATGATTTCCTTCCCCTAGATCCCCTGCCCCTACTAGCTTCTCCCCAAGAGGGTTGTGGACCTACCTTTGTCATTGGTGATGAGTGAGATGTTGCACTCGCTGCCATTGAAATACTTGTTGCAACTGCTCTAGGTGCAGCTCTATTTCCACAAGGTAGTGGCCTAGACCTTCCTCTCTTGGAGAAGGTCCTAGGGGACTTCCCCACGAATCCAGGTTGTTGTGGAATAGTCCATCTCATACCTTCTTTTAATCTCATATGATCTTCTGCATAATGATAATTTTCAACTACTTCAACAACTGGAGATGGTTTCCATATCCACAACATGGCCCTTATCCTAGGGTTTAAACCATACACAAAATGTTATGCTTGTCGTTGGTCTGTATCCATGTATGAGACATACTTTAATAACTCCATGAAGTTCTTGATTTCATACTCTTCCACATTTCAGTTTCCCTGAATTAGAGCATGAAATGATCCTTCCTATTGTTCTTCGTATTACACCAGCAAATATTTCCTTCGGAACCTTTCCTCGAAAATTTTCCAAGAGACGATGTCTGGAGTAAGGTGCAACTACCTCTCTAGATTACTCCACCAGTTCAAGGCACTGTCCCTTAACTGAAAGATCATTATCTTCTCTTTTGACGTGGAAGAATAGTATCTCAAGGAAAAACATCTTGTCATTCCTTCCAACCATGCCTTGACATGTTCACTTGCACGTCCCCTTGAAAAATCTAGGAGTTTAATCTTCTGTAGTTCTCTAATGATGTCCCCTGTTGGAAGCCCTCCATCTGATTCCCTCGATGTTTCATGGTTACCCACTCCAGATGATGAGTGTTCCACTTTGACATTTGTTGATTGGTGTCCTTTTAATGTCTCATTAATAGCCTCCAAGGAGTGCAAAATGAGAGCTAGTTGGGGCCATGGTGGCAGCAGTACCGGTATTGGTGGTCATCGCGATGATGCCCCTCGGCCTTGGTTTCCCCTAGTCCTAACTATCCTGACTGACTGAATATGCATTCAACCAAAGATTATTAGCAAATAGTTTAAGGCATTCAACGTTTTACTCAACTTATACTTGCAAACATAAGGTTTAGGCATAAGTTTCTTTATACTTGTATGTAAACAAACATTACTCCCATAAGGTAAGTGGCTAAGGGTCAGGGTCAAAATCCTCTAAGCTTGATAGCTTCATCTAGGTGAGCTACTAATTCTCTCGCCTTGCTAGCTATGCTAGCACTGTGGGGTACTCATTAATCACCCTATCTTACCTACTTAATCAAACGTTTATCCCTCCCTTAATCTTATTTAAGTTCTATTTTTGGGGGGAAGTAATCAATATAATATTAACCTTAGTCTATGTAATTTAATTAGGATACTAATGTTACTATATTAATGTAATTACCCCTTTATTATATTAGCTTTAATTTCATTTTCATTCATTTCTATAAGTACATGGATTCATCTATAGGTATAGGTATGTTTATTTATCTTATTATATATATATATATATATATATATATATATATATATATATATATATATATATATTCCTTTTTTAAATGTTTATTTGTTTTATTATATGATTGATTAGTTGAAATTAATTTATTTATAGTTCCTTTTTTTTCTTTTATAAATAAACTAACGAAATAAATAACAAAATTATTTAATTATTGTATACATAATAATTAATATATAATAATAATAAAATAAATAAATAAATAAATAAAATGAAATAAAAAATTAATGGACTGGGGTAGGTAGCATGGAGCCTCGCATGAGGCTTACGTGTCTCCCACTCCCCATCCACCTAACCTAGCTCTCAATCCTCACTCCTAAACCTAACCTAGCTCTCATCTTCCCTATCATTTCGCCCAGACCGACCAACCTACCTTTGCTTTGCAACAAGCTTGAGGTCACCTCCCAAATCTATGAAAATTTATCCCAAATTCATCCCAACTCCGCTTCAAAATCCCCACTTTCACTCTGGGATTTCGAACCCTTGGGTTTTATCTTGAATCCCCATTCATCCTCCTCCCTTGCCATTTGTGTCGACCATCCTCTGCATTTTTATATCCTGCTTGCATCATTGCATCCTCCACTGCTTCCTTCGCCTCCATGGATGCATCCTCCTCCACTACTACTTTCGCCTCCATCTTCATGGCCGCATCTTATCAATATGTGGCATCTCGCAACCGCAACAAATCATTTAGAGATTTGGCGTGGAATGTGGCACTAAAGTTGGACTTGGTGGAGGTGTTGGTGGTGGCGTTGGAAGTCGACTTGGTGGTGGTGTTGGAGGAGGACTTGGCAAAAGGAATCTCTCCTTCTCCCAGAGACAGTCATGAAGCCTACCACATTGGTTAGCGCACGATCGTTTAGATATGGGCACCAGAGGAGGTCACAGGATCGACCCTCCTTGCCTTCTCCTAGGGACATAAACAATTGTACTACTGTGGGAATAAACTTGTGGAAAACTAGTTATCATATAGAGTGGATAACTTAGCGCTCGCGAGGGTTATGAGTTCAATTCTCATGGATGGTTAGCACCCAAGGTTGAAGTTGTTGGTGCTTGCAGAGGTCTAGGGTTAAAATCCTATGGCAGACTGATAGAACCAATTTTGTATTCGGTGGAAAATATGGGAAGAACCCTCTACGAGACACAACGAGTTGAACTAACTGTCGAGTCTCTTGGCTTTGTCCTGGTTTGTGCGGTCTTGTTATTATTGCACATTAAACACTGAAAAAAATGGAAGACAAGCATGAAATTTTGAAGCATTGGATCACCTTCATGGCCATGTGGTGCACTGGACTTGGATTTGGTGCATAGTAAGAGGACCAGACGATGTTTTTCAACATGGAAGCAGGACAACCCGATAGACAGATACCTTCCACCCTGTTTGGGCTATTTTTCAAGGAGATAAATCATGTTGGACCTGGTGGGTTGTGGGCATAGCTTGTAAGCAATAAAGGATTTGAAGTTGGGGGCCCTAACACACAATCAAATATAGATCCATGGTCACCCATTGGTGATGAAGGATCTGTATTGCTGGTGATAGATCGTTCATCACTCATTGAACACAATAAAGTTTCCCTGTGATACTAAAGGGCCAAACCAATGTCCTACTAGGGGGGTTGGAGTTTATAATCCAAGATACTAGGGAATGCCTACTTGTTTGTTTGTTTTTAATATATAATATGTTATTTAATGTGTTCATTGTTTCTTCTTTTATTCAAATACATA
>ML786131.1:166542-184985 GCA_009831015.1 Picea engelmannii
CCCACTAAATCATGAAAGCGAGTAAGATCCAAACCATTCGGATGCCACCTCACCATGGAAGTTTCTCCTTCTAGAAGATTCGAGAAAATGCTCGTTTTTCCCACGTGTAAGCATTCTCGCACCCTTCTTATAGTGCAACCTGCGAACTGTTTGCACCCTAGCTATGATGTAGCCTGCGAGAATCAGGCATTCTCGCACCCTAATACATAGGTAGCCTGCGAACTTCCATTTTTATAAGGTTTTTACACAGGAAAATGCAACTTCTTTTCTCAGGAAAAGTTCTTCTCCCTTCTCTGTTCAGGAACTCAGGCCACTGACCCCTCCGAAGGCAACATATAGGTTTACATCATTAACGGTCATAGGGATGACGAAAATAATGTGTAACAACCTTATCCCCTCATTAATTCCTACACCTACCTTTAACTAGTAAAATAATAAAAAGATTCAAATCTAATTATTGAAATAATTAATCTAATTTATCCTAAATAAATTATGATCATTAATTAATGAAATTGGGTTGTTACACCTAAATAAATACAAAATAAAACATATTTAAACATTGTAAAGTTTTTAAGACAATAAGCATACTTTTTAATAATACATCATAAGATCATCCCCTATTAGTCCCTGTCGGGCCAGGGACCTTAGCAACGACCTGACGGTCAACTATCATTGAACGAGTATTATCTAGCCGATTTTTCTACACTAATTAGTCCATTTTGATGCATTTTCAATCTCTTTCCAAACTATTTCATAAAAATTATTAATGTGTATTTTTTTAAAATTTTAAAATATTTTAATATTTAATAAATATTAAAAAATGAATTTGATATTGGTACGATTGGATTGAAGCAACTAAATAAGCCCTGGTGGTAGGAGATTTTTAACTCACAATTGTGATATTTTAAAATTAATTTTAAAATGAAAAAAAATAAAAATTCCCCGCACTACCACATCTCTCAGGCATTACAGTCGATGCCTGAAGCAACACTGCCACATCTCTCTGTAGTTTTTTGGGAATGACTATCCACCTGGAATCTACATGGAGCCACCATTAAATTCTTCACCACCTTGAGAAAATGACATACACACTTAGGTAAGGAGGGTTACTATAAAGTAATAAGGTCGGATCCTGTGAGATTTAGGAAGATTGACCTAATCGTTAAGGGAATCACTCGAATACTTACTTCAGAAACCAGGGAGTCTAAAGAAGAAATAATTACTTCAGAAACCGGGGAGTCTAAAGCAGAAATTGAATGTTGCCATGACTTTGTTGCTAGATAGTTTTGAAGGAATGCTACCATCCATGGAGTCTCACAAATCCATGTTGTTGCCACTATTGCTAGATTGCTACGAAGGATTGGTGGGCATGGTGGGTGACTGGTCCAACGTGAAAACCACTTTGGACATCAAGTGCGGGCGTTGGATTCTTCTCAATGTTGTGACAATGCAGCTAAAGAAAGAACACAACAATGGGTGGATAGTGGGAATGGATCTCTGGCGTGATGGGAAAGAAACCATGTCGTCCACACTGAAAACAATGACCATTGAAGGATTCCAAGAATACGTCACTTGCCGGAGTGGGGATGCCCGAAACTTGTCGTTCATGGACAATTACTTTGATGTTGTGGTCTCTATCAGTTTTCTCCACACAGTGGGAAAGGAATCCATGCACAAGAGCTTCATTGTCACAGTTGAACGCACGAAAGCGCTCCAAGAAGTGGTAAGGGTTCTCAAGACGGGAGGGATGGCAGTCTTTTGGGATTTGATATACATTCAGGAGTATGTTCAGAGGCTCAACAAACTCAAAATGTAAGAAATCAAGCTCTCCAAATGTGTTCATGTCTTCATGGCACAGAGCCACATTGTTTCCTTCAAGAAGCCCCATTATCAGGTCCAACTCAACGACCATGACTGGAGAAGTAACATTGCATGAAGCCTGAATGTAACCCGTCAATTCCCTTTTTTACCAAGACTTATCTGTTGGTCGATGATCCCGTTAAGGTCTACAGGGTCTAACCAACTCAGATATTGCAACACAAAATAATGGAACCCTACCGCATAATTAATTGCAATTTTATTCTTCCTTTGACATAATAATATGATTTGTATTTGTATTGTAGACATAAGAAGCAAAGTGGCCTGAATTTCTACAATGGGGATGGTGCTCCCATATCATATCTACTTATTGTCATTGTTATTTCTAAATCTAAAACAAATTTTCAATACCACTCTTTTCATATCATTTCTACTTTTGTTGTTACGTACTTTATCAGTATTTCCAATCACAAAACCTTCCTCGGCATAAACATATGTTAGATATAGATAGCAATCAATTACATCTCAATTACAATTACATGTTTGTTACATGCTTGAGTCTAAAAAGTAGTTGTAGTCAATTTATGTTTGTTATATCACTGAATGGAAGAAGTAGTATGAACCATTTAGCAAAAAGACTCTTTGAATTTCTTCTTCCACAAAAAACACAGGTGTTGTTGTGGTCTCCTGGTTGAGCCCATGAGAGGTTGTGCAAGGATTGCCATTCACAAGAGAAGTCGAGAACCTCGAGACTTGCTTGGAGAGAATGAAGAAGGAAAAATATGTGGTTGGTTGACCCTGATGATGAGCTATTGGTTTTGTTGTGGTCTCCTAGTTGCGCCTAACTCTGTTACTCCTTCCCTTGGTGCTCGCCATTGCATGGATGATTTACAACATACTGCAACCATTGTTGAATCAAAAGAACTCATCTAATATAGAGATTGAGCCCTCCCTTCTGCCTAAGCAAGAAAGACCGAAGGGGAGCCTCGTTTTTCCTTTCTTCCCCACTCGATGTAGGTATTCATTCTTCATTTGAACCAGGAACCTCGTTCCTAGGTCCTTTTTCTTTCACTGACTATCGAACCATGCTAGCAGTGGTGAGGTGAAACCTATGAACCTGCAAAACAAGAAAATCAATGCAATGAACACATGGCGTGAATGCATGTGTAATAGTAAAGCTTTTATATTATCTTATAATTTATCCCACATGTGTTATATTTAGATTTTGGGTTTCTAGGTTTATTAGTTGCGATCAACTTCTCTTACCGCCCAACCCAACCACTTGATTCGTAACAATTTATTTCATAATTATTAATTTATTTATGTGATATTTGTGTCACAAACTTTCTACATCATGGTTTACTTTTTAAAAAAAATTGAAAAGACCTTTATAAAATCCTGCCTATCCAATAAAATTAAAAAAATTCTCAACCATGATAAGTAAAAATTGGACAAAGTTTTAACATAAATTACTTAATTTAAATATAAAACTAGTTTAGAAATTAACAAAACAAAATTATTATGAATTATCAAACTTCTCAAAGTTTGTTTTTATTATTAATTCCCAAACCTAAAATAAATTTGTGGCCAACAATTTTTTTTTTAAAGTTGGCACTTCTTTTTATATTTCAAGGTAGGAACTAGGCTGGAAATTAACAATAGCAAGTTGAAAAATAAAGTTTTACATAATTTAAAAGTTTAATTTTAAAGTTAATTTTTAATCATTAAATATATTATCTATAATTGTAATAATAAATTATCTATAATTATAATAATGAATGATATTTTTTTTTTTTTAAGTAAAAAGGCGAATCCTGTTATATTAAAGCTTCAAAAAAGAAATACACCATGACATACAGGTGCCAGCTGTCCTGCCTATGCAGGAAATCAGGACAGCTGGCCTGTCCAAAATAGCATGCAAAATCAAACAACTCGTTTCGCCACCCTGCCCGGAGGAAACCAGGGTGCATGTCCATTTTCATCAGTAGTGTAATAAGGCCTATGCTAACGCTAACCAAGCTAATAACTAAAGAGCTACAGCTCTGATAAACATCAAAAGAAAAGGAGTTGGAGACCATGCGAAACAGAAGAACCTATTCACCGGAGTCCTCGCAGTCGTCCTTCGCCTTGCCGCTGGTGACAGGAATGACATAGAGCTGAGCACAGGTGGGGCATTGTCGCCGAGGTGTGGCACTAGAGTAGGTTGCGTATAGCATGTCCAAGCGTTGGCTAACGCGGACGGCTCTGAAAATTTGATCATCCACCAGACTACGAACCTCAAAGATCAGATTTAGGTGCTCCGGGTGTAGGAGTGGTGGCGGGGGCAACGACTTTGGTTTGGCATCCGTTTCCTGGTGACCCTGCGTCTTCCTCTGCGGTTGCGAGTCAGTGTTGCATTCTGGCAGCTCCTCCTCTACCAGGCAAGTGGCGAACTCTTCATTAGGAGCGTCGCTAGGACCGTAAGTCTCTCTCGAACTGCGTGGTGGTGCTACTTCTTCCATGCACACTGGGGGGTTCCAATTATCTGGAACTGTAAACATTCGACTCTCAGAGAAGTCCGGTGGGAGCTCCATGGTCGGAATTTCCTCGACGTAAGTTCTGGGGGGCGAATTTGTTTCTATGGTCTCCCTGCATCGCTTCCTCTTGGCCAGGAGCAGAGCCTGTTCGAACCGCTTGTGTCTTTTCCTCCTGGAATCAGCCGCGTACCAACCTGCTCCTCTGTGGGGTCTCCCCCTCGCTCGCGGCATAGTGAGAATGAGGACCAATGCCAGGATGTCTCCTGCGCTTCTATTCCTGCTCTGCTCGACGAGCTTCAAATACATTCTAAGAGTTCTGATGAGGCGGATAATGGCATAAACAATGGTTGCAGCCATTAAAGCCGAGAGCTTACTGCTCTGGCTGGCCGGCCCGTGCTCGCGCGTGAGAGGCCCCATCGATAGACGGAGGCCGACGGAGGTGAGAGCCTTCATAAATGGCTATGGTGTGAGGTGAGAGCCACCATAAATGGCCTCTCCCTGCGCGCCTCCATGTGCCCCTTCCTTTCCGCGTGGCACCCCATCCGGGGATAATACTGAATGATATTAGTATAATTACAATAATGAATAATAATATTATAAAAAAACTTATATCTAAATTACAATCCCTCAACATTTAATACATTTTTTTTTATGATTTACAATTAAGTTTAAGAAAGTATATATAATATCAAAATATCACATCAACTGGTTAGAGTGGCTTATGCTTTATTCACACAAAGCTATATTACTCTCTAGGCAGGGACTAAGTGCTTTGTAGCTATTTCCCTTGTTAATCATACAACGTTTATAAGATCATAACTTATTAACCATAAAAAAACTTTATAAGATTTTAGAACTATCGTCATTCAACGCGAGTACAATGTATGTAGGAAAAAATGATCCTATTAAAAATATTTAATCTTAAATATATGTATTTATCTTAAATGTATAAAATATATATGAAACTTATTATAATAACCAGTTTTACCGATGAGAAAAAAATATTTGAATTGGAAATTGTTTACTATTTAAAATATCTAAAATAATAATGATGATTGATATTTATTGAGATTAAATTTGGTTTATCGAACTTTAAGAAAGGTAAGGAATTACTTGGTTTACTTTATAATTTGTTTTGTGATTAAAAATATTTATAAAAAAAAAAAAGTGTTCATAAAGCACAATAGTTTTTGACTAGTTAAAAGGTCGGGAAGGTTAGTATTGTAACAAATAATTTGAAATCATGATGTAATGTAGATGTATGTAAGACATTTTAAGAGAAAGTGTTTTTCATCTTCAACCCTCTTAATGTCACAAAGATGACAAATTCTTTTCACCCGTCATGTTTTAAAAATTGTCTAATACTCATGCTTAAAAAACAATAATCATAATATTACTACAAGATTCAATTACTCTACATACTTTTTATGAAATTATCTCATATTACAAATTGTCATACTCTAAATTTATTGTTTTAACTTTTTAATTTTTTTTTTTTTTTCAATTATTAAAAATTAATAAAAAAATCTTCAAACCCCTATCTATTTGTCAATCCTAGATGTTCTTGAAATCCAAGATCTAAAACCAACAAAGATATATACACCGTACCATATCATGATATAAACCTTCAATCAAATCAGCCACCACACATATCACTTACATATTCTAATAAAGATGACAATGCACTTTATAGATAAAATCAATTTGAAAAATTTAACCTTTAAGTTTCTTTAGAAGAATCTTATGTCCACACTTAAAAAACAATTTTCAACCTTGACCTTACTTTCGTATCCAATGAAAATAAATAATGTGTGTAAATATGGAAACATATTTACCATGGAAGGGTGGGTGGTTGTTTGACTATAAACGATTTTCTCCCCCCGATGAGGGTCCCTTCATCATTTTCACAATGACGACGTCTTAGGTTTAATAACCTCAAATAACCCCACCCTTCATTATTAAGTCTCCCACATTAATGAGGCGACATGATTATTGTGGTTTGTGGGGCATTTGATAGCGCTTCAGTTGGACATTACTTCCCAACCATTATGATCTTTGGAGCTCTCTGTCTTTTTTCTTTTTCCATTTTAAATATTATGTAATTATTAATATTAATAATTATAATAATAATAATATTTATAAATATATTAATATTAATATTTGTAAATTAAAATATTTAGTCATATTAATAATGTTTTAGTTAAAAATGATGTTGGAAATTTCACTTATCTAAAAATTTTATTGTGATAATGGAATATTAATCATCGTTGTTTGATTAGGTTTAACAAGTTATTGAACATTGCACATGGTAAGAGTTAAGAAATGGAATTTATCATTGTAAAGGTAAGTATATTATACTAATTATTAATATGTAAATTATTGTGGATATTTAATTTGCTAGTTTGTCACATTAAATCATCTTTGAATGCATTGAAAATATAGTGAGTCTATACTTTATTGCATAGTGATTGTTTATGATTTTAAGCACATCATTTTCATTAAGAAAAATCACTAAGAAAATTATAGCAAATTGCAATAATGGAAAGACCACACCATCAATATCTAAATATATCTTCGAGAAACCCATGAAGGTGAAAACTCTAGAAAAAAATAAGGTTGTGCTTTGCGCTTTTATTTCACATATTTACAAGGAAAGAATTACAAAGAAGGATTAGATCTTATCGAGCAAATAGACGTTGTGCTATGTGATAGATTACTATAAGTTGCTCTTCTTCCTTTGCCTTGCTCTGATATCTCACTCCTTTTCATTGTTCATCTTTGAAATATAAAATCACTAAACTAGGAGTGAAACCTCATTCTTCTCTTGCTAGTTAGTGTTTAACATTACATGATAGTCATTGGGAATAAGGTTTTCACATGCCCTAACTCCTAGTTGGGGTTAGAGTTTTGGACACTCTGGAGTCTTCTTGAAACCCCACACGTGACAAGCTCCACATGTGTGAGTAATATAAGTTGATGTTCCTTCCACTTGGTTGTGGTGGTCAAAGTGATAGTTCAAGTTTCAGAGGCCATAATTTTCTCATCTTAACTTCATTATCAATTTATGATAGCTTGGAAGGTTTCCACTTGGTTATGCGTTGGTCAAAATGATAGTTCAAGTTTCAGAGTCCATAACTTTCTCATCTTAACTTTATTTTCAATTTATGATAGTTCATTTTCAAGTTATCACGTGTACTAGTTTATGGAGCCAAATTTTGTGTCAATGTAACCATTTTGTAACTCCAAAAAATGCATTTTAGGACCCCAAATGAACAATTTTCAATTTTGGTCCTATTTAGTGGATTTCAAGATCAATTCTAAAAATGGACCCTACAATTTCACAAGTTTGATTCGTCACCCATAAATTACCAAAAGCTATGCCAAAATATGTGTTATCTATTTTGAATCAACTATAGTGTCTTTCACAATGCTTCCAAACAACATGACCAACTTAGTGTTGAGAATGACCTTCAAACCAATAAGAATAAGTATAGCAAGCATTGAAATTAAGTGGAAGCTCATTGCACATGACATAAGCAACACCATACTATAAATTAACAATGAATTCAAATGCATCATCTCCATCTTCACTTTCTAAGAAGTGAAGGTTTTTACAAATTAAAAAAATATTCTACAAAGAGAAATATTTACCATGTAAACTTTTCTTAAATACACATTCATTCCTTCTAGTTTTTTTTATATGTTGTGACAAGTACCACATTATATTAAACTCAATGAACCAAGAAGTTCTCCTTGGTAGGGTAACTTTCTAGAAAACAAGAGGTGAGGAGAAGTTCACTTCAAGAAGGATTATAAGGACACATCACATTACTTTACTTGTATTGAACTTCGAAGAGGATAATAATAATAATAAAATTATTTTTTTAAAGTTAAATTATTTTGTTGTTTTACTAAAATAACTTTTTAAATGAGTCTAAGGATTAACTTCCAGTTTCCCAAAGCATATTGAAGAGGGGGAGATCATAAGACATATGTTTAAATCTAGCTAAATCCTTTTGAGCAAGTTACTAGTCGTTATTGTAGTTGGTAGTTGAGTTGTCCTCCATGTAAATATTTTGAAAAAAGAAGAGAATCCTATAATATTTCCCCAAAAAATAACTTCTTCAATAATATTTTTTGAACATACCCATCCATCTAAAACATCTTAATCTCTTTATTTCGCCAAAATCCTAAAGAAAATCCCAAATAATTTCCCACTTCTTAAAGAGGAAAAAAATATAGTCAAAACTAGAAAGAATATGAGATTAGAATCAAATATTCTCTCATACCATTATTGAACCTTGAATTCCCCCTATTTAAGGGGGAGATAATAAATTGCAAACAATAATAATGCTCAAGACAAACATTATTATTATGTAATCAATTTGTAAATATCTATGTATTCAAGAATATAACATTAAAAAACTTTACTAAGAAAGTTTGTCTTCTCCCACAATTATTTGATAAGAGAAGGAAAGCAATACAAGTCATGATCTACTTTCTTAAACTTTATATTATTAAGTTGTTGAATACAAATACAACTCTTTTTTAATACGAACTCTAATTTTTCAATTAATAATAATAATAATAATTTGTATTATTTAATGAAATATTTTAAAATAATTCAATAAATTTAGCAACGTGATTTAAAACATTTAATATAATTTGAAAATGTCGCATTATCCTATCTTTGTACGCTCTGAGGAAACAAAAAGAATTAAATCAACTTTTATTTTATTTTATAGTCATAATTACTAGAAACAAGAGGATGTAAAAAGCAAACAACACTCAAACTAAATGGCATTGGGTGGGTCCCACAACGCTCTAATCCAATTGTTGGTTGTCATGAAAGATGATTAGTTGTTTACTTGTAAAAGAATTCATAGTCGGCGTTTAGCTTCAAGACTTGGTGTAGTTTCATTGGCTTTTAATCCCATCAAATCACAACTAAAATACTAATCCCATTCGGTGTCACTTCCTCCTATGGGGCTCATCTCAAGAATTTGGACTTGTATTTAATTTATTTATATTTATATTTGGAAAATAAATAATCTTATTTATGTTTTTCTTTTTCCAATTTAGCAACGACAAGGAGTTGGGTGGATGTAAGTTGTCTTGATATTTCACGGGGTGAAATAGAATTTCTTTGAAAGAGGTCTTTCGTATTAAGATAATAACTTTTATTTATATTCCGTAACTTTAAGATAATAACTTTTATTTATATTCCAAAACTTTAATTAGGAGGTTTTATTTTCAATAAATCTTATTTGATAGTATTTTATTAATCTTATTTGATAGTATTTTATTTGAGACTTGAGTAAAATAGAGTAGAGTATGGTATTTATTAATGTGAAATGAAATTTTAATTAGAGATATATCATTATATATAGTCAAAGCATACACAAGGTATGATATTGCAATTATTAAAAACATTAATATGGAAATGAGAGAAAATACTATTACATTAATATGAGTTATATCTAAAAAAAAACCAATTTTGAAATGAACAAAAAATTGAATAAAAAAAATAGATTATAAATAATTTTCATGGTAAAGAAAACATAAAGTGAACAAAACTCAAATTTGGAATTTACTTTGAGTAACGACCTAATCCATAACATGTCTATTATATTTAATTGGTGGTAAATTAGGTAGTTACATAGGTGACATTAGACTTGAACTTGCATTGCCTTAGGAACCCTAAGTGCTACTAGGGAAGCCTCCCTTGTGTTGGACTTGGATTTCACTAAAACAAGGGAAGCAATTTTCTAGGTGACAATGGCAACACTTCCATGTTCCACTCATCTTTGTACCTTACAAGGGCTTTGCACTAAGGTACAAGATTGTGTAATAACAGTACCTACCTAGGAGTGTGGGGCACTTGGAGGAGGGCACTTAACCCTTGGAGCTTAGGATCATTATTATCATTATAATCATTTAAAAGAAATTTAAGTATTATGTTTATGACATTATTATTATTATAATTATAATTATAATCATTTTAAAGAAATTCAAGTAATCTTTTATTCTTCTTAAAGTTTGATAAACCAATTTTTATTTCAGTGGATGTTAACCCATCATCATTATCATCATCATAAAAATAAAATTGAATAATTTTTTTCAATATTATTACTTAAAATGAAATGTTTTGAATAATTATGAATAAAATTTCAACATTGTTCATCGAAATGTTTTGGGTGATTGTGAATACATACAACCTAAGTGGGCCTAATGGTTAAGAACATGTGTTTCCTCTTAAGAGGTCACAAGCTCAAATCCAGAGGGAGGTAGGGTATGTATACCTCCGTAGACTTTACCACTCAAATCACTGGGCGGAGGGGGTCCCATATCCCACAAACAAAAGAGTCTCATACACCAATTTGATGTGGCTTAGCCATGACCTTAAAAATAAATTATTATTATTATTATATTTAACCTTAACACATAAAATTGAATAAAATTTTTCAATATTGTTACTTAAAATGAAATGTTTTGAATGATTATGAATAAAATTTCAACATTGTTCATCGAAATGTTTTGGGTGATTGTGAATACATTGTATTTAGCCTTAAAAAGGGTGTTAGTATGCTCAACCCTGAAACCAAGAAAGACAATGGGAAAGAAAATAAAAATGAAAACGAATATATCCATTTAGGGGATATTAACATATATAATAAAATAAACAATTAAACACATATAATGAATGAGTGACGTGGCATTTCATTTATCAAAGACCCATTGGCCCTATTTCCAATCAACTTCATTCTTAAATGAAACTTGGTATTGTTAAATATTGGAGTGATATGTAATCATGAGCTCTCAACTAAAGTTGTCTTAGGAGCTTCAAGAGGCTCATGACCTAAAACAGGGTGTATAGTAGGGTCATAAGTGATAATTGGATTTCAATGATCATGATTCACTTTTTAAATTTAAATTATAATTATAAATGTAAAATTATATAAATTAGAAAATTATTATATAAGGTAAGGTATTTTTTATATCTTTTTATAAAAATCAAATTTTCTCTATGTAATCATGAAATTTGTTCTTTAATA
The DNA here is from genome assembly GCA_009831015.1 of Picea engelmannii. NCBI lineage: Eukaryota > Viridiplantae > Streptophyta > Pinopsida > Pinales > Pinaceae > Picea > Picea engelmannii. The sequence goes on from ML786131.1 coordinate 177,932, forward strand.
AAATGATTTTCTAACAAATGGAAAAAAAATGAGCATACTTGCATTATGATGATAATAGTACATCATGTATTATGATGATGATATTTATTATTTTTCTAAAAATAAAAATGTTTATCAAATAAATAAAAGAAATAGTAACAAAAATATTGTTTTTATATTTTAACATGGAAATGAAAACACTAAGATTATTGTGGTTTTCATAAGCAAAGAGACCTTGAAGAGTAATTAGGTTATGGAAATGGGTAAAGTTTATCTTATAATATTAAGGGTAGAGAAACTTAAAATAAAAATGGTGATTATGATCGATCTTAGTAGTATCATAAATTTTGGAAATTTGTTCATTTTATGTTGTTTTTCAGTTTGTCTAACTACCAATCTCACTATGTAGGTCATGAGTATTGGTCTTGATATCGACAACATTCATTTTTCTAAGCTCACAATGTTGGAATAATATTTTTATTTAGCGGAATTAGGATTTATAAAATCTTTGCTTGTAGTATTTCAACTTCCTCTTATTAATGATTTCCTTGTCATCTCATAACTTATCTTTAAACTTCGTAGGGATGTAATATTTAATATCGTTGATTTGATAGTCTTATTTTGTGTTTTAGTAATAAAGCTAAGCCTTAAAATCTCTAGCCATACTCACTGTAACGTACCCCAACCCAACCGCGAAACATTATGTGTGGAAAACACATCAAATCATAAGATTTTTTGCTGATTAAATTCATGTAATTTACCAACTACATATCACACACATATTTAACCGATTGACTGATACCACAGTTCCAAATGCATCTAACAACATATATTAAAATGTGAATGCAACTATTCAAGCCAACCAACAACCACACAACATTCATATAAGCCATTTTCACAGTGGAATAAACATAACAACACAACAAAAACACTTATATGTTAATAGTTAACCATCTGGCTACATACGAAGGATGAACCTCCCAACCATATGCATTGTTGTTCATTTCCTCTCAACGACATGCCACCCCCTAGATGAGGCTATGAGTACACAAGGAGATCTAACTCTCTTGGTTGTCCACTCTCCACACACAATAGCCCCAAAACCCAGGTTCTACTCCCACAATAGTTCCAATCCTCCATCTCTCTCTTTCCCACAACCTGCATTACCCAAGGAATCTACCCCCTTCATTGCTTACAGTCCCTCAAGTTGTATCATTCGTTTATCATGGCCTCTGGTGCACTTGGTTGGATAGGAATCTCTCGGTTGGACTCTAGGAACTCTTGGTTGTTTTAGGAGTTCTTACAACAACCTTCACAAGGCTCACGAGACATTTCTTTAGCATAAAAATGTACTACATGCTTATATCCCATTTTACAGGCACACGGGCCTCTTTTCCACCATAACCACAACCAATAATGGCTACCTTCAAGAACAACATGACTAGTGCTCCTCCCAGCACTCAATTGCTCTCTTGCTATCCAAAATCTGCATGTAAAACTTGTCTTTATTCTACATACGGATTTCCTTTCTTCTCCCCTTGCTTGTTTGACTCCCACTCTTCCCAAAGATGATTGTACTTCAACCCATACTCCCCAATAACTATGGGATGTGACTCCTCACACCCACCCTCTTACATGAGTTTAATGATTGGCTTTGGGAACACCCACAACAAAATAGAAGGTTATACACAAGAATAATAATTCAGGAATGTGGGTTGGATCAATACCCATGAATATTTCCCCCTTGGACCCCCTCTCTCTTGTGGAATCATAGCCCCCCATCATTATTCATCCCTTTTGTATCAAAACCAACGATTACTATTTTTATTAATTATTTTAATGAACATAATATACCATTCGGCCTTCGGCCACATTAAACCAATACAAGATGTTCATCCCAACACATCAGTTCACCAACCTAAATCACATTTATACAATTACATTATAATTTGTGAGGATTAAAATTGGGGATGTTACACTCATAAGGCTATAATAATAATAATAATCAACCCAATGTCTTGTAAATATAATTAAATAATTAAATCACATTAACTGTTATACTAATACTAATTCATTTTTAATAGTTAATTATTAGAAAAAATTATGAACTTGCTATTTTTATTGAGAAAACCAAAATCATGATAATTAAATTTAAAAAAGAATTTATCCTCTACTTTTCCTATAGGGATAACACTTTTTAAGATGTATAATCTTATAATTACTTAAGCATTAGTTTTAATTGTCATTTAAACCAAACCATGGTGTCAAAAAGAGAATCATTGGTGGTTGAAAGCTTTTTATGGTCTAGAAAATAGATTATCAAATGTTGAAATTTACACTATGATAAGAATTTTCAACATTTTGAGCTCTTGTTGTGTTTTTTTTGGTAGGAAAAATGCTTGGTAATGTCATTGAGGTGGCGGCTAATGGGCATGGAACTAGCCACATTTTGTCTTAGATAAACCTTTTGAAACCATAGCATGCTCCCTCTCTATTTGGACTAGCATCTACCATGGATTCGGCCTCTGGAGGGGGGTCCTAGCCCCATCCAGTCTCTGAAGCATTAGCCTTTTGAACAATGGTATCTTCTTTTGGGAAGCCCACAAAAATATAACCATCCATATTTGTCAAGCAAATGGAGAAAATCCTTGAAGTGAAGCTACCCCCAGTTACATCAAGGCATAAGGCTCTAGCCTTAGCATAAAGGGGCCTCATTGGACACTTTACTAGTATCTTTCCCACACCTTGAGCCATGAAAATTTGGTTATAGAAAAACTGGAAGGTGTTGATCAAAGGAAAAATAGACCATTTTTTTTTTTTTCTGTGGAAGAGGATTTTATGCCTTCTTGTTTGATACCAAGGAGGACAAAGATTTAATATTTTGAAATGGGGCTTATTTCTTTGGCTCCCAAGCCATGTACTTGATTAGATGGACTCCAAAATTCAATCCAGAGCATGATTTTCCCTCGATGATCCCAATGCAGGTACATCTCACTCAATCTCCTTCTTCATTGTTGGAGTGATGACACTTTTAGAAGCATTGGAAATTCCTTGGGGTGATATATTGATAAGGCCAAGCCGGAAGAGAATATGTATGCATGTGCATGGATCTATGTAGAGGTCAAGCTGGAGAGAGGTCTACTAGAGGCCATCCTATTATCTGGATAATCAACATCATGAAAAACCCTTAGATTATGAACAACTCCCCTTCAAATGAAAATCTGATCATGAATACGGGCATTTTGCAAAAGGTTGTAAGAAAAATACCCAACATGCTCAATTAAAACTAGATAAAGAGGAGCAATGGTATATTGTAAACAAGAAAATAGGATTGAACATCAATCTTCAATCTAGGTACCAAGCCTCAAGGTCATAGGTTTTAGTGCCATCTAGGTCAAAGGCCCCCTAGGCTCAAAACCAATCGAAAGGGAACCCACCAACTCAACACCCAGATCATACAAAGGTGTCATTATTTGAGAAAAATGGTATCCAGTCGTCACACTCCAATAGATACAAAATTTTTTCTTGGGAAAAACTACTCCCATCTGAAGGAACCCTGATAAACCCTCATTTGGTATCAAGAGTGGAAGCTACAACAACAATGTAGCCACCTTTAGTTCAAATTATAGAGATTTCTCTTAAGGAAGAGGAAGATAAGGTCTCAAAAAAGGAGAAGAGATTGATAACACTATGGAGTTGGAGATAGTTTCACCAAACCCTAAATCAAGGGGAGATATCAAATAGATCTTGGGGAAGAATAAAATGGGAGAGAGACTCAAAAGAAAAACTACCTAGGAAACTGGGAAGAAAATCAATGAAGTTTAAGAGAGAAGAAGCATCTAACAAAGATAAGATGTTGGGAACTCAAGTGTCAATAGATAAATTCCTTAGACATGGGGGAATAAAACCCACTAGAACTCCTGGAATTAGTGCACCTAAGAGAGGCGATGGACCAAAACCCCAATATAAATAATCATATTTGTCTCCTAAAATTGTAGAGGATTAGGTAGTATAAACAAAGAATCAACTTTAAGAGATCTCATAAGAGCGGAAAAGCCTATTATTATTATTTGGATCCATGAGACTAAGACTATTGTTATTCTTCTCCAAGAGACTAAAATGGAGGATTTTGAAGCTTTGAAGACAGGAAAGCAACAATGGAGTATAAGTGAAGGAGTGGCAATTAGTTCAAGAGGAGCCTTAGGAGGGCTATGTACCATTTGGAATAATAAGGAGTGCATTTGTATTTTTTCTTCCAATCTTGGGACTGAATCTTGACAAGTTTCTCAAACTATCAATTTGGTAAGATAATTAACATCTTTACATTTATATGCTCATAGCTTATATGGAAAAAGAAAAATTTTGGAGGTCTCCCTTAAATTTGAAAGATTTTGAGTAGGTTAAAAATAATATCCTGGCAAGGGACTTCAATGTGGTTCTTCATAATAAGGAGAATCTTGGGGACAACATAATTAGGGACCCCTTTCAATAAAACATGAAGGATATGATAAGTGATTAGGATATTGTAGACATTAATCCAGACAAAGAGAAATACACATGGACAAATCAAAGGATAAGGCTAGGACACATAGTTGCTAGGATAGACATATTCTTAGTGCAAAGTCACTTCCTTCTATAGGATTTCATAATAAGTCAAGGATTATTGTGTCAATAGTCTCTAATCACGAATCAATTTCCCTTTAGATTCAAGAATCTCAAGATTTAAGGCCCCTATCATTTATACTTAATCTGCTCTAGCTACAAGAATATGAAATTTGGGAAAAGATTATTTCATCCTGGAGGGTATGGATCATAGGCACCCCTACTTTCATCTAGGAGCATAAATTAAAATTAGTGTGAAAGAGATTTGAAAGAATGGGATAAAAAATCATATTCTTCCCTGTCAAGTAAGAAACAAATGTTAAAATATCAACTAGAGTAGACCCAAAGTAAGATGTAGAATGCATACGTCTCTGTAGATATCCAAGCAACTGAGACGTTAATCCAACAAAAAATGCAAAAGACCATCAAGAACAAAGAAGAGACACAAGTGGAGTTAAAGTCAATAAGTTTATTGTTAAAGTCAAGGGACTATAACACAACTTATTTCCATAGAAAAGCCAAATCTCATTTGGTCAAAAATAATGTGAAATAAATTGTACAAGAAGAAGGAACCAAAATCTTATAATTCCAAGAGCTAAAGAGGGTGTCCTAGTTACATTTTGGAAATCATTTTACTGAACAAGAAGAGGTGGATTCCAATGCTTTAGTGGCCATTTTGGAAAACATTCCAACAAGTGTAACAAAAGAGGATAATGCAGATCTAGTTAAAGCAATAAACGAGAAGGAGTTATTCAATGCTATTTGGGATTTAGAACTCGATAAGGCCCTTGATCCTGATGCGTTCTCAATATCCTTTTATAGATAATTTTGGAGACTGATTAAAAAATATCTAAAAAGATCGTTTCAATATGTGAAAAAGGTGGGAAAAATTGGAGGTAACACTAACTCCTCATTCCTTTCGTTAATTCCAAAAGAGTCTAATCCCTCTTGTTTTTCCAGGTTTCGACCCATCTCCCTTTACAAATCGTCACATAAAATAATGACCATAAATAGATCGCAGCCAAATTAAAAATATTTTTTCCTAAGATCGTATTATAAAATCACGGAATGTTTATGCAACATAGGAAAATAGTGGACAATATAGTTATGGTTTAAGATTCATCCATTCACTCAAGTAAAGAGAACAAATAGAAAGGGGTGATAATCAAGTTAGATATGGCCAATTCCTTTGATTAGGTAAGGCATTCCTATTTGTTTGATGTCATGAGAAAATTTGGATTCTACTCTTGTTTCTTCAATGGGTCTCTTCTTGTATAAGTGCTCCTTAGATTGCTCTCACGGTCAATGGGTGAACTACTTCCCTCTTCCAAGGAAGTCAAGGGATGAGGAAAGGCTGCCCCTTGGCTCGAATCTTATACATTATCATGGAAGTTGATTCCTTGAGCAGGAAATTAGAGGAAGAAAGAAATTTTCAGTACCTTCCAAGAATTAAAATTGTTCAAGGAGCTAAATGTTTGAATCACTCCCAATTCACAAATGTTACACTTTTATTAGGAGGAGCTTCAACCATAATAGAAGCCAAATTTAAAAGGGTACTAGAATTATTCATAGGTGTTTCAGGAGGATTGATAAATCACAAAAAAATTCATTTTTTAGGATGTAACATTAATCTTCAAGAGATCCATGCAATATCCAAAATATTGAAATTCTCATTTGTTGAAAGTATCAAGGAATTCATATTTCACCGCAAAATCCATTATCTTAGGCCTAGAAAAGTATCCTAGAACAGAACATTTATCCCATGGGGGTCACAATGGATAAACCCGACAAAAGATTGCTTTGATCAAGTATGTTCTCACGGCCCTACCAATATTTCAATGCTTGACCTTGTTGGCTCTAGTGGAAGTTATGCAACAAATAGGAAAGGAGATAAGAAAGTTCTTGTGGCAAAGGGAAAGTCAAATCCAAAAAATTCAATTTGATAAACTGGAAAGTTGTAAGAGTGTGAAAAGATAGAGGAGGCTTGGGGATTAAAGACCCATATATCATGAATATTGAAATGGGAGCCAAGCTAATTTGGAGATTAATAACAAGTAAACTTGAATTGTGGAAGAAAATTATATGGACAAAATGCTTTTGGGGAAGCAGGAAAAGATGAATTAACATTCTAGAGGAGAATAAAAAAGGATCCCACATCTAGAAGCTAATAAAATTTGTAGCCCCTTAATTCAATCTAGGCTCACCTTGGTTGCATGAAATGGTAAGGAAATATCAATTTGAGACGACAATTTCATGGGAAAAAAAGGCTCTTTCCTATAAATCATATTTTCTCCCTTTAAAGACATGGATGTATGGTGAAAATATTACAACTTTGTTTGATATATTGAAGTGGTCATCAATTTTGGGTCGATTAATAGGATGGAATCTAGAAAATCATCCACCGCACCTTATTCCCTTAGTTCCTATTATGACCCAATGCCTTAAAAATGATAAGAAATCAATAACATTCAAT
>ML786131.1:200873-232491 GCA_009831015.1 Picea engelmannii
TCTGATTCAAAGTGCTATTTCTGTTGCTATTTCGTATATCATTTATGTGTATTGTGAAGATTATGCTAGATATTTTACTGTTATTCTGTCATTTCTAGCATTTCATTTCTGTTCTGCATATTTTATATATCTGGTATCTTGCATATATTGACATAGTTAAATATATTAACCAAAATATTAATGATATTAACCTTATTAGTTTGATGGTTTTCTTTGAGACTAATGTGGTTGTATTATTTGGAAAAATTGTAAAATGTAACATTGTTATTTGAATGGATTATTATATAATTTGGCATATATGTTGGTACTTTTTGGACACTAGTGTAGTGTTGATCCAAGTAAAGTTTGTTGTCCATATTACTTATATTTTATTGATTTTTTAACAATTTTTTTTTTTTTAAATAATAGGTTAGAAAGAAAATAACATATGTATCAATCTATTTCTTTTTAAGTTTGAATTTTAATCTTTGATTTAAATTTAAAAATTAATATATCAATTTTAATGATTTTTTTATTGAGTTTCAATGTTGTTTTATTATGTTCAACCTAATATATGTATTGACTTGATTGTTGTACATCAATTTGATCAAATTGAGATGTACAAATTACAAATGTGACCCGGCAATGTCATTTAACTTGAAAATGTGATTATATTGCACATTTTTTCTTTTTTTTCTTAGATTATTTTTAATAGTTGCCCAACTACCTTTTATATAATTTGAGAATTGTTAGGATATTTATCATTGTTAAGTAAGACTCTCTTATGTTTTTTCAACACAACCAAGTTGTATAGCTTTCATGATATTTTGAATAATTTTATTCTGGTATTCTCTTCCCTTATTTAGAGAGTTTCATTCCTGGGAATCAATGGGAGGGGAGTTGGCTCTTGAGATATGGTAATAATAATGACTCCTCTTCTACTCTATGGCATTATATAAATTTTAGTTTCTAGAGATGTAAGATTGTTGAATTTTTTAGCTTAACTTTAAATGTCAACTTGAGGTTTATGCAAACTTATGAGGTTCTATGAACTATATGTGTAACCACAAGGTCTTAACTTAGTAAGATGTATCCTATGAATGACGTGTATTTAACTAAATCTAATCTACACTAAAAAATATAATTATCAACTTTGATAGCTCATTCCCATTGACTATTCACAACATTGAGTTCATGATCTTCACTCCTATCCCCCTTGACAATGTGCAAGGACTGATGGAGGTCTAGAGTCACTTCCCATTGGATCAAGAGTTAATTAATGAGTTCCATCATTTAATGAACCAATGATCCTTCAGTTAATACTAGATCAATCAATCCTTACAACACTGGAAACCATATTAGATTCATTGGATGTACTTCAAAGTGCTAAGCATTGTAAAGTAAAGATATTGAAAAGAATCCATGAAAATAGAGAAATGAAAGTACTCCTCAAAGAAATACAAGAAATGCTCAACTTTGACAATTCAACCCCTTGATTCTTTCATCCCATTAAGTTCACGATCTTCACTCTTAACTCCCTTGACAATATGTAAGGGAAGAGAGAGGTCTCTAATCATTGTACTTGAGTGAAAAGTTTAGGGAATGAATCAATGAAATCAATGGTCCTTCAATCACTACTAGATCACTCAAACCTTACAACCTTAGTAATCATATTAGATTCCATTAAGCATACATCAAAGTTCACATCATAAAGTAAAAGAAGTAAAGGAAATACATGAAATCCATGGAATGTTGGAAATGAAAGTACATAAATTTAAAGAGAATAAATGACAAATAAAGGAATGGAAATGTAGAAAGAAAATTACAACCATTAAAATAAAATAGTAGAATAGCTATATAATCTACACATGTAATACCCGGTTTTGAGTCCCCATATTAACAATGTATTTTGTTTATTTGATGAAGGGAGAGAATTCCTAAACAATTAAGAGAGGTCAGAGTGCCTAGGAAATGTAATACTCTGAACATTGAAAATTATAAAATGAATCAATGGTTGCAAGACGAACAAAGACAGAGTTGTAGGGGGCTATTATTCCATGAGACAGGGGGATAAAGGGGATAAGTCTTTTTATTATATTTTATTTACCAATCTTGGTTTTAATTGAGAAAATTGGTTACATGAGCTTCTTGGGGGGAAGGCCATGCGGTTCTTGATTTCATGGGATTATATCAAAACCTCTTGTGGGTTGTTTGGGGGTTCTTCTCCACTCAATCTTTCACTCTATCATTTGGTTCATCCACTCTTGTTCTTGGTTGGGACATGGGGATGGATTGTTGAGGAAAGAATCCATTGTTTTGTTGGTTGTATTAATTACTGGTGTATTCCAACTATGAATTGGTGCATGTATGCTTGTGATGCATTGGCATGAGGTAAACCTTATTCATAGCTGCAAATACTAAGAGTCCCAGCATGGATATTCTTGACGAGATGCACGGGAGCCCTGGAAAGAAGTGGATAGCATGAGGGACTATGTGGAACTAAAGGGGGGTCATCGTCTTTAGGTGGTGCAGGCTGGAGAGAAGAGAGTTGGTGTACTTTGGATTCTTTTGTGCTGAGAAATATGTGAGATCTTGTGTGTTGACTAGTTTGGGAAGCAAAGTGTCACTCTAGAACTCGTCCTTGTGGATTCATAGCCCTGGATCCAAGGTGACTTGTTGTTGAGACTTGGAACAAAAGTTTCTAATGTTGGGTGGAACAAAAGTTTCTAAGGCTGATTGGTTTTGTTTAAGATAGGTGCTCTCTGTCATGGTTTCATTTGCTTGTATATTTATTTCCACTGCGTATTAATTATTATCTCTGAGATATTTATTTTACTGTGCTTGTTTGTCGGTTACTATTGTGCATGACATGATTAAGCATCCTTTTTAAGTCTAGCATGAATCTTGATTATTGCATGTGTGGTTATTGCATTGCTTTCATGCTTATTTATTAATTAATCATTATCAACATTCAAAATTGGTTCAAGAAGTGTTTCTTGAGGTAGCCTGGCCAACATTCTAATGGTTGGGTATGTAATAAATTGGTATCAAAGCTTCTAGTTCAAACATCGGGTTGGTATGGGCTGAAACAAGTGCGCATTGGAAAAATTCGTTGCTGCAGACTTCGATCTAAGCGAATTTGGGAAAAAATGGTGGAAAATTAGAGAGAAAATCCCCAAATTCATGAGAAGATCTAAGTTTGAATGATTCAAGACTATATAAGAAGTTTAATGGAATCGATATGTAGAGATGTAGAGTTGGATTTGACCTACTACATCGAAAACTCGAGTTCAATGGCCATTGTAGTGTTGAGCAGAGTTTGATGACTCAACAACCGAGATCATGTTCAATCTCAATATCAACGACCCATAATCATCCTTGAAATTTAAAAAACAACTTCTAATGTTTCAAATTTTGGAAAATTTACCAGATCAACGGTCGAGATTCATTTTTGGTAGTTGGGAAAAGGAGACAAATTGATGGTCTAGATTCATTTTGGATTTTAGGAGGTTAGAACCGATCTTCGATCAAGATCATCTTTGTTTGGAGATGGGTGATCCATATTTGTCAGGAATTGGTCAAAACACATTTCTAAGTGTTAGAGTTGTCCAAAGGATATCATCGATGGCCGATGGTCAGGTCGACCATATTTGGGTGAAGTGTTTTTAGTCATCCAAGGGAAATAAATGACAGGCCAATGGGCTGATGGTCAGGTTGATTGGATCAACGAAATATTTTTAGTTGTCTAAGGGAAATGACCGATGAGCCGATGATCAGGTCAACCGGATTGGTGAAGTATTTTTAGTCATCCAAGCGAAATTGGCGACGAGCCGATGGGACGACGGTTGGGTGTCAGTCGATTCGACGAAGTGTTCTATTGAGCAAGAGAAAGCATCGTTGGCCAATGGATTGATCATTGGGGGTCAGCCAAATTGGAAAAGTGACAGGTCAAGGGAAACACTCGATGGTCTATGAAGGAAAGAAGGTGATGACATGTCAACATCCACATGTCATGCCACGATGACATCCACGTGTCATGCCACATCATCCAAAATTACATGTTAGAGTCTACATGTCATGCCACATTAAAAAATAAATGGTCGAGTTGGTTGAATTGTAGAAGTTTTTTTCATCAGTCAACAGGAACGGTCAATGGCTAATGGGTCGATGGTCGGGTTGACGAAATTGAGAGAGTGTTTCATCTGCCAATGAAGATCATCGACAATCGGGTCGTGCAGTTCAAAGACATGTTTCAATCTATTGCTAGGGAGAAGGGTCAATGATCGACAAGTCAGGTCATAAGTTGGGAAATATCGACATATCAATAGTCCATATCTATTTTGATTTAAGATTGACGGTGTATATTGCCACATAGGCAAGATTGTCCATCAATTTCCAAAAAAAATGTCTGGAGCCATTTTATTATTTTGGCCATAACTTGAGAATATTAATTTGGATTGAGATGAAACTTATGGGTTTTGTCCTTAGAGAGGGCCGTTATCCAATTCTTCTTGGATTTGTCAAAAATTGCAAAATAATGCATTTTAAATATCTACGTCTAGATTGTTGAAAGAGGTCCAGATTAAGATGGAACTCTTGGAGAGAGTCCAGAAAGCATAAATGGAAACAACCCATGAAGAAAATGAATAAATTCTATGGAATTGGAATGGGGACGCTGAAATAGGCCAAAATCCACTATTCCAGGCCACTTTTTGAGTATTTTTTATATTTTCAGAGACAAAGTGACCCCGGATCACAAAACTGGAAAATTTTATCTACTTGACATTTTATATACTCATTAAGAAAAACAACTTTGGTATAGTGTAGTTTTTCCATAAGTGCACATATTCATAGATAACCAGTTTTGTTAAAAATTCCAAGTCTAGAAAAGTGGGTGAAAAATGACAAACTTGTCATTTCCATATTGCTGCAGGTTTTTACTAGAGCATCATATATTAAAATATGAGTTTTTATGAATTACCTGTCATTATTATTATTATCAATGTCTCATACAAAAGTTTCTCTAGTTCCTGACATATTGTATTCTATAGTTGACAGAAGTTGGCATTTCAATAAAATTACAACAATGGAGAAAATGCACAAATGGGGCGAAAATGGCTTTTTCAGGAAGCCATAACTTTCAACACAGAGATCGAATTGAGGCATGAGTTTAGTCGTTGAAAATTGGATTCATAGGATAATAATCTAGAATTGTTAGAATTTGGAGAATTGTGATACAATTCTTCATGAGTTGAGCAGAAAAAGTACCTATAACATTAATTGACAAATCTCTATAATATGCATAATTCTAACAAAATGGTTTCTTGCAGAATTAAGGGATATAAACATATCGATTCAAGATAATAATGTATATTTGCAACATGAAGGAAGGAGAGGGAGCCTTCAGTCATGGTAAAGAAGCTAAAGGTTAAAATATCAGTGTTGCTATTGTATAGACACAATCAAATGGGAATAGGAACATAGGGGAGCCATAAACATTAATAGATACTGTGAGAAGTGTGAGAATACAAGTGTGAAGTTACAAATTAGACAATGATAAGATGATGAGAGAAAAAAATCAAATAAATGCTTAGATGATGCAAAGCCTAAATTAGTAGCATAGGAAAGCAAAGAATGGATCAGAATTGAGGTAGAAGGAAGAAGGAAAACATTATGAAAGAAGAGATAACTACATAATAACTGGTCATTCAAGAAGTGCTAGAAGAAGTCATATACATCACTAATATACTTATTCAACAAGCAAATTTTATGCATATGAAGACTCAATAAGCAGTACATAAGTGTCTTATGTTAAGCACCAAAAAGACGACATGAATTAGACAATTTGCAAGGAGAGATGAGGATGATTAAGCCACCATCCTTTGATGGGGAAAGATAAAGAGAAGATGATGTTGAAGCATGGTTTCTTGGAATGAGGAAGTATTTTCAGTTGCAAAATTACTCATCTAACCTAGAAGCCAAAATTGCCACATACCATTTGCATGGAAAATTTGTTATGTGGTAGGATAAACTAAAAAAAGTTGAGCACATTACTAAGAGTAGGATATCATCACCTAGAAGCAGTTCAAAAGATATTTTCAAAAGGATTATGTTTCATAGCACTTATATTATAAGAAGATGACAAAGTTCTTTGAAATCAGGTTGGGAAGCATGACCATGATAGAATATGAAAATAATTTCTTGGTATTGATGAAGTATATGGGGTTTATCAAGTATGACATGAATATACAAAGGTTTTTGAGTAGAATACCATACTTTTATAAAGAGAAGATTCAATATGATGAACCTAGGAATTTGACAGAGACCATTAGAAAGGTCAAGTACCTGTATGAACAAGGAAAGGGAAGATAATATTTGCATAAATATTGGAAGGATAAGAAGAAAAATAAATATGATCAGAGAGGGAAGGGATTCAAACTTCCTTTCAGCATAAACAATCATAATACAAATCAACAAGGTCAGTCTGCTAAGCACGAATCCAAGAGAATAGACTCCTTGGGAAAAAGGGAAAGACCACCAATAAAATATTGGGGATGCAAAGAAGATCACATGTACAAGGATTTTCCTCACCGATAAGACAAAATGAAGACCATGCACAACAACCAAGAAGCTACAATAGTATAATACATGGGAATAAACATTCCAAGAATATATGCATCCTTAAAGATTGACAAGAAGAGTACCAATCCAATATGATCGAAGTGGAAGGTAAGATTATTAATCAGTCTATTGCTATTTTAATTGATTCATGAGCAAGCCATTGTTACATTGATCCCAAAATAGTGGAAATATTGCATTTGGAGAAAAGTAAGCTTGAAAAATCAAGTTTTATTCATCTAGCCACTGGAAACAAAAGAAGGATAAATGAGACTATTAGAAGTTGTCCAATAAATCTGAATGGAGTGAGTAGTAATGTTGATATGAATATCATCCCATTAGGATCTTATAATATCCTATTTGGAATGGATTGGTTGGAAAAGCATCATGTTTTCCTAGATTGTCATAACAAGACTTTTACATGTCTTGATGAAGAAGGAAAACATAGAACTATGAAAGGAATTCCAAGGCCCATTTCTATAAGGGAAATTTCATCCTTACAACTAAAGAGGTGTTTCAGGAAAGGATGCCAATTGTATGAAACTTGTGTGGAGGATCCAGAAAAGACAAAAGGGAAAAGCCTAGAATATTTTTCAGTATTGCAAGAGTTTGAAGATGTATTCCAAGAAATACCAGGATTTCCACCCAAGAAGGAAATGGATTTCTCTATTGATTTAGTACTAGTATCTTCCCCAATATCAAAAACTCCTTACACAATGAGTACATCATAATTAAAAGAATTACAAATGTAGTTGGAATATTTTTTGAAGAAAGGGTACATACACCCAAGTGTTTCACCTTCGGGAGCACTCATACTCTTTGTCAAAAAGAAGGATGGAACATAAAGGCTAGGTATTGACTTTAGAAAATTGAATAAAGACATGGTGAAGAACAAATACCCTATACCCAAAACTGATGACCTGTTTGAACAACTAAGAGGGACAAATATTTTTTCAAAGATAGACTTGATATCAAGATACCATCAGGTAAGAATCAAGGAAGAATACATCAAAAATACAACTTTTAGAACTAGGTATGGACATTATGATTTGTAGTGGTTCCATTTGTACTAACCAAAGCATCAATGGTCTTTATGTGCTTAATGAATGGCATATTAATAAATTATTTGAATAATTGTGTTCTTGGATGACATACTTATCTATTCTGAATCAAAGGAAGAGCATGAACATCACTTGAGGTTGGTGTTGCAAGTGCTAAAGGAACATCAATTGTATGCCAATATTAGTAAGTGTTCTTTTTACCAAGATCAAATCCATTATTTGGGGCACATTATTTTAGAAGAAGGTATATCAGTAGATCCAAAGAGATTGAATCCATTAGAGGATGGCTAGAACTTAGGAATATTTATGAAGTCAGATATTTTATGGGATTAGCCAGATACTACAAGAGATTTATAGAAGGGTTCTTTAATATTTTTCATCCCATCACTTCTTTACAAAATAATGGAATTAAATTCGAATGAAAAACAAAGTGTGAAGATAATTTTAATTTGTTAAAGGAATTTCTTACTAGTGCACCTATTTTAAAGATTGTTGACCCAAATGATAATTTTTTGGTATGTATAGATACATGCAAGGAAGGAATTGATGGAGTCCTCACTAAAAAAGGACATGTCATTAGTTATGAGTCCATAAAGCTTCAATAACATGAGAGGAATTATGCCACACATGATTTGGATCTTTCTGCCATATTTTATGCATTGAAGAAGTGGAGGCATTATCTCATGAGAAAGAGATTTGAACTAAGGACAAACCATAGTGGTATGAAATATCTTTTTGAACAACCAACTTTGAATTCCAGGCAGACAAAATAGATGGAATTTTTAAGTGAAAATGAATTTGAAATAAATCATATCAAGGGAAAAGAAAATAAAGTTGCTAATGCACTCAGCAAAAGAGTACATCTCATGCATGCTACACATATGCATCAGTCATATTTAAAGAGCATAATTTTAGATGTTGTTGTTACAAACTAACATTACCTATAGGTAAAAGAAATCTTATAGCAGGAAAATGTACAACAAAAAAATAAAGAGGTGAGATTAAGGAAGATGGATTACTTATGCATTATAATAGAATCTATGATCCTAGTTCCAAAGAAATTAGGAATTTGGTATTAAAAGAAATGAATAATATTCCATATGCCAGACATCTCAATTACCATAAAATAATTGTAGCAGTAAGAAGCCAATTCTTTTGGCCCAGAACGAATAAGGATGTTGTTGATTACATTGTTAGATGTATGGAATGCCAAAGAGTGAAGGTTGAGCATAGACACCCTGCAGGTTTGCTACAACCATTGCCAATTCCAGAGAAGAAATGGGAAGTGGTAACCAATGAATTTATTACTAAGTTTTCCAGGAAAACAAGGAAACATGATTCAATAATGGCAGTGATTGATAAATCAACAAAGGTTGCTCATTTTGTTCATGTTAAGATGACTCATACAACAACTAATATTGCAGAAATTTACATAAGGGAAATTTCTAGGTTGCATGGGATGGGAATTGTTTCAGAAAAAGACACAAAGTTTACTTCAATTTTTTGGAGAGGATTATTTAAAGGATTTGGTACAAATATGAACTTTAGCGTAGCATACCATCCATAGTCATATGGGAATATAGAGAGATTCAACCAAGTGATTGAGGAAATGCTGAGAATGTATGTGATGGATAAGTCATCTAAGTGAGAAGATTACTTGCATTTGGTTGAGTTTACCTATAATAATGGGTATCAAGATTCATTGAAGATGATACCATTTGAAGATTTGTATGGTAGAAAATGAAACACTCCAGTGAGTTGGGACAACCTGGAAGAAAAAGTAGTACTTGGGCCAGAATTTCTCAAGGAAATGGAAGACCAGATGGTTAAAATTAAGCAAAATTTGAAGGCAAAACAAGATAGACAAAAGAGTTATCTAGATAAGAATAGGAAAACCAGAGAATTTAAAGTGGGAGAGCATGTTCTTTTGAAAGTGAAGCCCAAGAATATCTCATTGAAGTTGGGAAGTTGTACAAAGCTAGCAACCAGATTTTGTGGTCCATTCGAGATATTAGACAAAATATGGTCAGTTGCATACATGATTGCATTTCCTACTTCCATGAATTTTCATAATGTATTTCATGTCTCTTTGATGAAAAATTATGTACACGATCCTAACCATGCTATTGATTGGAATTTGATTCAGGTGGAGCCAAAATGAGACTTTGAAGTCCATTCGGTGCACATATTGGACAAAAATGCCAAAATGATCTGGAATTGAGTCATAGAACTGGTAAAACTTTAGTGGGCCTGCTATGCTCCTGAAGATGCTACTTGGGAGCATGAAGATGCCACATAGGCAAAGTACTCGCAAATTTTTGAAGAATTTTGAAATTTTGATTTATGTTTTGTATATGCACTGAAGAGAATGCCAAAATAAGGGGAACGAGAATGTAATACCTGGTTCTGAGTCCCCATATTAATAATGTATTTTGTTTATTTGATGAAAGGTCGGAGTGCCTAGGAAATGTAATACTTTGAGCATTGAAAATAATAAAATACATCGTTGGCTGCAAGACGGAGAAGGGAAAAGTTATAAAGGGGATAAGTCTTTTTATTATATTTTGTTTAACCATCTTGGTTTTCATTGAGAAAAGTGGTCACATGAGCTTCTTGGGGGGGAAGGCCGTGAGGTTCTTTATTTAATGAGATCATATAGACACCTCTTGTGGGTTGTTTGGGGGTTCGTCTCAATTCACTCTTTCACTCTATCATTTCATTCATTATTGTTCTTGGTTGGGAAATGGGGATGAATTGCTAAGAAAAGAATCCATTGTTTCAATGGTTGTAGTAATTACTAGTGTATTCCAACCATGAATTGGTGCATGTATGCCAATGATGCATTAGCATGAGTTAAACCAAGCGAAATTCTCATTGCTCACAAACTTTGTTAATGAATCTGCAACATTCTCCAAAGTGTCCACCTTTACCAATAACACCTTCTTCTCTTCAACCATGTCTCTTACAAAATGATACCAACAATTGATATGATTTTTATTAGAATGATACATTGGGCTCCTCACTATAAATATTGCACTCTGACTGTCACAATCTATCCTTACAATGTATTGTACCAACCCAATACCTGAAAAAAAATATCTATAACCATATTGCTTCCTTCCTTGCATGAGTGGCTACCATGTATTCAAGTTCTATAGTTGAGAGTGCCACTACATACCATATTTTTCTCATCCATTTTATTGGTCCTCCAAATAGGTTAAACACATATCCACTTATAGATCTTCTACTAGCCAGATCTCCATCCCAGTCTGCATCAAAAAATCCATGTATGTCCAACACTTTGTCCAATCCTAGTCTTCCTTGGTAACACAATAAATAAGTAGTATTTCCATGCAAATACCTTAAAACCCTCTTTGCTAATTCTGAATGCTCCTTCCCTGGTTTTGACATGTACCTACTCAAAAATCCCACTGCATGTGAAATGCATGGTCTAGTACAAACCATTGCATACATCAAGTTGTCAACCGCACTAGCATAAATAACATGGAAAATGTCCTCTTCCTCTTCCTATGTCTTTGGAAACTAATTTGTGGATAAATTTAAACCTATAGGAATAGGGACCTTGATAGGTTTACATTCCTACATATTAAACCTCCACAATATTGATTTAACATGTTTTCTTTGCTTCAACCTGAATTTACTATTTTCCTGATTTCTTTTAATTTCCATGCCCAAAATAAAATTTGCAGCACCAATACATTTCATGTAAAACTTAGAGGAGAATTGAGTTTTCACATTCTGGATAATTTCCTTGTTGTTTCCTATAAACAATGTATCATCCATGTACAAGACCAAATAAAGGAGGCAATCACCTACTAATTTGAAATACACACATTGATCAACTTTGTGTCTTGTGAAGCCAAGTCCCAATATATAAGTATCAAATTTTTTATACCATGTCATTGGTGATTGATTTGACTCATACTAGGAACTTTTTAGCTTGCATACCAACTCTTTATGTCCCTTCATTGTAGAGCCTTCTGGATGCTTCATGTAGATTTATTTTTCCATATCCCCATGTAGCAATGTTGTCTTCACATCCATATGTTCTACTTCAAAAAAAAAAAAAGCAACATATAAAATAAATCTAATAGAATTTAACTTGGAAACAGGAGAAAACATTTCACCTAATTCAATTCCCTCTACCCGGGAATAACCTTTTTCTACTAACCAAGATTTGTATTTCTCCACTTTTCCTTATACACTCATCTTCTTCTTAAACACCCATTTCTTTCCAATGGGATTTCTTCCAGTCAAAAACTCCACTATATCCCAAGTCTCATTCTTGTCCAAGGTTGCCATTTTTTCAACCATGTCATTTTTTCATAGTTTTCCATCCTTTGAATCCACTACCTTCTTAAGAGTTCTAGTATCATCATCAGTAATAAACAAAGAAAAAATTGAATGGAAATCAGGTGGGGTATACCTTTTTGGTTTCCCTCTTTCCTGAACCAATATCCTCAATACTAGCGTTGGCCCTTGACCAAGTTTTGGATAACCTTGGTCATGTTTGAACATTTTTGGGACTTCGATAGGCTGGTCGAAGGTGAAGCGCATGGAAAAGTGGAGATCGTGGGATCTCACCCCCTTTTGCGGGATTTTTGGGTTTAGGGTTTATGTAATGGGTATGGGATGTCGACCCATGGGTTTACCCATGTTTAGGCCCCATTTGCAATGTATAAATAGATATATAGGCGATGTAAGAAAGTAGTAGTAGTGAATGTTTGTGGCTTAGTGTGGAGCTAGAGGCTTTGTGCATACTATGTGTTAAGACTTGCATAGCTAAGTGTAAGTGATTGTAAGAAGTTGGTGTGCATACTGTGTAAGAAGGATTTATGTTGTGACCTAACTCGAGGGAGGAGGATCTGGCGAAGTGTGTGCAGATCTCCTATCCTATGCGGAGTGGGCCTTGTGGCTCTGTGCTTTGAACGAAGATAATAAATAGAAGAAGAGTTGGTGGACATAGCCCCACGCTGGGGGTGAACCACGTATATCATGTGTTGTGGTTTCTTTGTGCATTATGGTTGTTATGTGAGTTATGATTAGTGTAGAAATATATGTTAGATGCATCTGATATAGTAGCTTAGTGCTTAGTGATGTGAATGAATGCTAGATATAATCTATTTCTATATGTTAAGTGCTTGGATGTGTTAGATCTTGTTGAATACTGTGTTGTTCTGTAATTAGAGTTTTCCCTTGCGAACTGGATAAGAGTTAAATATTAATGAATGTTAAATGATAAGTGCTCTATTAAGCATTGTGATCACAGATAGGTGTCCCATATAGGTTGTAGACACTTGAGTCCTGCAACCACCCCTTCCTCTATCTCAGGTGAGACTTCATCTGCTTCGCAGGTGTTGTCGAAAGGGCTAGTAGTTAGGGTTTTGTTGGTGTGTTGTTGAAGTGTTGAACCCTGGGTCTCCCCCTATGCCAACAAATGGTTCCGTTGCTGGGACCTTAAACTGTGATTGTTGGGAACTAAAGAAAAAAGAAAGCTCCATGCGTAGATCTGTTGCTTTAGTGCACATTATTCTACGTGACTTGTGAAGCTCTGTGCTAAGAAATGAATCAGATCTAAAGAAAAGAGGTAATATCTTAAATATTTTTTCTCTAATAAAGGTAAGATAAGTGAATTTTTTTGTTTCGAAAGAATGGATCTAGGTATGTTTGATAGATTTTGTCCTAGTCTAAAAACTAGGGCACACCTAGAAGAAAGAAGATTTGATATGAATAGATCTAATAGAACTAGTGAAAGATATGTTATTCCTATGCATAGAAAGAACTATTGGACTAACAAGTGGATGCAAGATCCTAGAAAGAATTTTTTGCAGATCCACCACTATGATCCTAGTGCGCAGTACATAAAAGGTTGGGGATCGTTCAAGAGAAAGAGAGGATTGAATATTTTTTATAATTGTAGAAGACCGGGACATCTTGCTAAGGAATTCCCTGGTCGAGGTCTTATTTGCCTTTGTTGTAAGGCTACTAGACATGAAGTTTTAGATTTCCCTAGAATAATTGCTAAATTTGAAAAGATGAACATGAGACAAGAAGACCACGAGGAAGGTCAAGAGGCTAAGAATATGCTCAAGAACCAGAAAGAATCAGAGACTGTATTATTGCAGATGAAAGAAACCCTGAATGATCACAAAGACATCAACTTATCAGAGGTCTTAAAAGAGAAGGAGTGCATAGAAACAAGAATAAGATACTTCGACATAGACTATGTCCTGGATGAGGAAACACAGGTGAATATCATGATAGAAAGAACTTGGGAAATTTTGGAAAATCCTGTTATGGTTCCTTCATTGGGAGGAATATGATTGTTTAAAGGGAAGATGATAACCCTATGTGGAAGAATTACCCAGATACCTATGAGTGCTCATGGAATTTTGACAAAAAGAAGAATTTGAGGTCATTAAGTTTGTTGAGAACAACACCCCATTTGCTATTTTGCTAGGAAAAACTTGGGTTGAGAAAGATTAGATACGAAGGAAACAAGAAGAGGAAGCTCTAGAATAGAAAAAGAAATAAATAAGAGATTTCATGACTAGGATAATAACACACTTCTGTAACAACAGGAGGACAATTCAAAGATACTAAGGACCAGAGACCTGGATGTCGAAGTTGAAAGAACATAGGAAGACTTGAAACTCTTGTCTATATAGAAGAGTAGAGCACCTACCCCAGAAAGAGAAGAAGTATTACCCTCGAGCCCTATGAAAGACCCTCCACAGTGTGAAGTTACTATGCCAAGAGGAGATAAGAACAATAATGGAAAGAGGAAACCAGTGACTCAAATCACAGGAAATAAATCCAGAAAGCTCAGCAAGAAGAAAGCAAAGTTAGAAAAATTGCAAGAAGCACAGAGAACACATTTTCCAATTGTGATTATCCGAGCCCACAGAGAACTAGTTTCTTTCACGCAGTGCTTATTGATAGCTCGCCACCCACTGTTACATTGAGTGTTTTCTCACCGACCTGAGATATCTGACCTCGAGCGTGCATGTCATATGACATTAGCACAGTAGAAAAGTCCATCAAAGAGATCCTAATAGATCTCATGGATGAAAAGGTGATGTCCGCAGGCATACAAGCTTCATCGACGCAAGCATTGGAAGCATCCTCGTCAACTATGCAACGTCGGTCTAGCCAACCTAATGTTGAGAAACATAGCAAGCATCGTGATGAATTGGTGAATGCGAATCTCATCCCATCTATCATGTCTAACTATATCCTTCCTCTGGCTGGTGCAGTTAGTCGTGACAGTGTCCTAAGGAACTTCGAATACACCTTGATCACTGCGTACCTCCCGAAGGGGATACACGCAGTTGGACTGCAGTTGGGACAGATTATGACAATGGATATCAGTGGCTTCAACTTGGGAGATCGCAAGAACTATGGAATTCTCACCCCACATAAGTATTTGACCAAGACAAAGGGGGCGAAGTCGAATATCGTCCCCCAGTCGTGGACCATGGACATCGCGAGGTCCACCATCCTGAACGTAATGAAGATACTCCACTTTGGAAGGCATCAGGAGGTTAACATGTGTGTTAAATTCTTGTTGTCTTGCTTCCATGGAATTTATTTGTGGTTGGATAGACGCATCACCATAGATCCTTCGTTGATCCATCAGATCACTAGATTAAGCATGCAAGGAGCAGACCCACAAGACTTTTATCTAAGGAAGGCTGCAGATCGTTCCTTGGCCCAGAGAATCAAAGACACCTATGGCGATGTGAAGAAGGGGAAGTGAGGCTACAAGGTAGCTTCCATCCAGAATGACATAGTGTGCCTAGCCTGCCAGTTGATCACTGGTAAGCTAGTAAATAAGAACAGACCCACGCAGGTCATGGGGCTCGTTGTTGACCTCGCAG
This sequence comes from Picea engelmannii, assembly GCA_009831015.1. Lineage (NCBI taxonomy): Eukaryota > Viridiplantae > Streptophyta > Pinopsida > Pinales > Pinaceae > Picea > Picea engelmannii. The sequence continues at coordinate 216,433 of ML786131.1, forward strand.
GAAAATGAATTGAAGGACTACAAATGAACTGGGTGAGCTACCTCGTCAACCAGTTAGATCAAGACTATCGTGAAGCTCAGGATCAAGGATATAAGTTCCATTTCAGTTGGCTGCTGATCCTCATCATCTTCATTGCTTGGGAGATGTCGAAAGGAGTGACCTTCCCTGATATTGAGTCGTTTGAACCCCTAGCTGCGAAGTTCACTACACTCTGGTAATCAAGCGACATGGATAAGAAATGGCAGTCAAACACGGTGTTCCACACCTATTACCTCCAGTTTAAGAGGGCTATTGAGTCTTTCCCTCGTATGACATCGAACACCCTGCACAGGTTCAGTCCATTTGTGAATTTTCACGCAGATAGACATTTTATTTATATCACTGCGCGTGGAGACAAACATAAAACAGAGCTTCAATCCTACGATAAGCTCACTGAGGAGGACATGGAAGAAATAACTAAGGAATGGCCCACAGAGTGCCTTATACTAGTCGACCAGGCAGAACTATCTGACCTCAACCTCATCGAAAATATTGTGGTCCCTCATGAAGAATATGATGCACCCAACATTAGCACAAATAAAAATAAGGAAGAGGTACGAGAGCTGAACAACACATCAGAAGAGACTGATTCAGATTCACCTGGAGTGGGAGGAGGTGAAGAGGTAGACAAGGAAGAGAAAGATGGGAAAGAAGACAAACCGGAGCAGGGAGAAGTAACACCGCCTAGGGACCCCCTTGATGAAGCCGAGACATCCAAGAAAAGAAAGGTTTCCCCCAAGAAACCTACATCACGGAAGAAGTCAAAAGCCAATAAACCTCCATTTCAGACCGTGCTAACGGTGGATGAAATTGACCTTATCATTGATGTTGTGTCAGACACCTCAGAGGATATCTTGCAGTGAAGCGAAGCCAAACAGGAGACAATGTTTGACAGGATCGAAGCAGAGCTTCAAGGATTACAACAGGATCTATATTCGAGCCACATAGTGTCTACCGTGCCACCACCACCAGAAGGAGAAGAGTTGGGAGATGAGCCTGCCCAGCTACGTAGATTAGCAGACTCGACAAAAGCTCACCTTCGTCGTGTCCAGGAGGAAAAAGAATAGGCCACAGAGGCCCTGAAGAAAGAAAAAGAGGAAGCCATAGAGAAACGTTAGGTTTCCCAATAAGAAAAAGAGGACCTCCAGGAAAAGTTTGTAGAGGATAGAGCGCAGATCCAGAAGGAGAAAGAACAATTGCTCACAGAGCAGATTGGAGTTAAAGAAACAATCACTAGAGCACTTCACTCTATGACAGGATCATAACATAGGGAAGAAGAAGCCACTGAGAGGCAGGTGGGGAATCTTGTTAAATCCATTCAACAACTCCAAAAGAGAGTAGCAGAACTAGAATTACAAGTAGTGCCAAGCACTCTGTAGGAAATGCGAGACCAAAGGGAAGAAACTGTGCATAGTGCAGTCTAGAAAATCAAGGGATTGGCCTTAGAATGAAAACAACTCAGTAGTCTAAGTGCACAGACTTAGGATCTCCTTGCAGAGGGACCTAAACTAAGGACACTAGAGTCATAGCTCTAGGAGGAGAAGCAACAGGTAGAAAAAATGCAAGAACAGTTGAAGCCATTGTCCATGGTCGAGAGGATGAAAAGGTCCCAAGAATAGTGCATGGTTCAACAACAGGTCCATGTCATCCAGAGTAAAGTCATGGAAGTGACTCAGAAGCTCCAACCAATGTAGGATGAAGCTTGCACACTTATTGAGGAGAACAATGTTTGGAAGGACCTATGATGGATAAGGTTCTTCAGGAGTTCATCAAGCAGGAAGACCCGGTGAAGCAATAGGTCAAGGAAGCTTGAGGCCTTCGAGGTAGATTTACCCAGATCAAAGTGACTCAGGATGAGTCAAAGGTGATTGTTGGGGGTCTGTTGGCCCTTGACCAAGTTTTGGAGAACCTTGGTCATGTTTGACCATTTTTGGGACTTCGACAAGCTGGTTGAAGGCGGAGCACAAGGCGAAGAGGAGATCGCAGGCTCTCGCCCCCTTTTGTGGGATTTTTGGGTTTAGGGTTTATGTAACAGGTATGGGATGTCAGCCCATGGGTTTAACCATGTTTAGGCCCCATTTTCAATGTATAAAAATATATCTAGGCGATGTAAGAAAGTAGTAGTAGTGAATGTTTGTGGCTTAGTGAGAAGCTAGAGGCTTTGTGCATACTATGTGTTAATACTTGTAGAGATAAGTGGAAGTGATTGTAAGAAGTTGGTGTGCATATTGTATAAGAAGGCTTTGTGATGTGACCTAACTCAGGGAAAGAGGATCTGGCGAGGTGCGCACAGATGTCCTGTCCTATGAAAAGTGGGCCTTGTGGCTCTGTGCATTGAACGGATATAATAAAGAGAAGAAGAGTTGGTGGACATAGCCCCACGTTGGGGGTGAACCACGTATATCCTGTGTTGTGGTTTCTTTGTGCATTATGGTTGTTATGTGAGTTATTCTTAGTGTAGCACTATATGTTAGATGCATCTGATATAGTAGCTTAGTGCTTAGTGATGTGAATGAATGTTAGATATGATCTATTTCTATATGCTAAGTGATTGGATGTGTTAGATCTTTTGAATACTGTGTTGTTCTGTAATTAGAGTTTTCTCTTGTGAATTGGATAAGAGTTAAATATTAATGAATTTTAACTGCTAAGTGCTCTGTTAAGTACTGTGATCCCATATTGGTGTCCTAGCTAGGTTTTAGACACTTGAGTTCTGCAACCACCCTTGCCACTACCTCGGGTGAGACTTCATCTACTTTGCAGGTGTTGCTGAAAGGGCCGGTAGTTAGGGTTTTGTTTGTGCATTGTTGAAGCGTTGAACCCTGGGTCTGCCACTGTGCCAACAACTAGAGTATGAAGATCTTCTTCTTCTTATTCCTTTTCTTATGTAGAGTGTGATTCATTATCCTTCTTCAAAATCTATTTTCTTTGGTTCTTCCTCCCTTGGTAGGAATTTATGTTTAACAACATCCTTGATTTATCCAAATACCACATCGTGTCTATACACTACCTTATTATTTTTTTGGTTCCAAATCTTATAACCTTTCAGACCATATTTATAGCCAATAAGATACAATTTTTATCCTTTTTTCCAGCTTACTCCTATTTTCCTTTGGAACATGTACATAATCATCACAACCAAAAATCATGAGATGTGTTAAAGAGGGTTTCTTACCAGTCCATACCTTATGTGGAGTCATTTCATCCAATGATAATGAGGGTGATCAACTTACCAGGTAACATGCAATGTCCACTGCGTCTGCCCAGAATTCCTATCCCAACTCGACACGACTCAACATGCTCCTTTCTCTTTCCATCAACGTCCTATTCATCCTTTCTGCAACTCCATTCTACTGAGGTGTGTATGGAGTAGTATTATCCCTTTATATACCACATTTATTATATAATTCCTCGAATTCATTACCACAAAATTCTCCAAATTATCCTTCCTCAACAACTTAATTTTCCTCTCTGTTTAATTTTCCACAAGAACCTTAAACTCTTTAAATTTTTCAAATACTCAAGATTTCTTCCTAAGAAAATAAATCCATTTATTCCTCGAGAATTCATATATAAATGAGACATAGTACACATATCTACCTAGCGATGGAATTTTCATAGGTCCAAACACATCACTGTGCACCAACTATAAAACTCCCCTTGCCCTCATAGCACCAAAGGAGAATCTTACCTGATTTTGCTTCCCATACAAGAAATGTTCACAAAAATCAAGATCCAGAGAGAAATTTTAAATACCTTCAACCATACCTTTACCTTGTATTACTCGAAGCCCATTCTTTCTAATATGCCCTGGTCTTTGATGCCATATCATAGTCTTTTCTCTAGAGACTACAATAGTTGTTCCTTCTTCAACTCCAATATCAGGAACAATGGAATTGTTATACCCATCACTAATAGTTATTCCCAACAACTTATACAAAGTTCCAATCCAAACTCCCCTCAACTACACCGTTGCTTCTCAAACCGTCTTGTAGGTTTCTTTTTCAAACACTATTTTTGAACCTGGATCATCCATATTGCTTACATAAATCAAATTCCTAGCCAATCCTAGGATGTGAAGAACACCAAGGAGTGTGATAAGCCTACCATCCATGAGATTCAATTTGAATTTTCCTCATCCTACAATTTTGGTTGTAGAGTCATCTCATGGAAAAACAYCACCCCCATCATTCCTTTCATACTTGCAAAACCACTCCCTTTGAGGAGTCATATGAAAGGATGCACCCRAGTTGACTATACATGCCTCATGATYTGCATGTGTGCTTGAATAATCCAAGTACACATCCCCTCCTTCATCTATGGAGGTTTTTTCTTCTATAGAAGGGGAATCATAAGATCCATTCCTTYTCTCCACACTTTTGGATCTACATTTTTTCTTGTAATGTCCTTCTTTTCCACATCTCCAACATACCTTTAAGAATTTTCCTAGAGATTTAAATCTCCGACTTAAGGACTTGTTTTTATTTATTTATTGGGAGAATCCTCTTACAAATAAGGAATATGTGCTCTATATTTCCATGTTTTTCCACCTCATCTCCTTTTATAACAAGGATGATACCACATCATTGAAACTTAAAGTAGTTTCATCACTTCCTATGTCCACAACCAAAGTATCCCACACGTCTGTTCAAGAGAAAAATAAAAATGATACATTTATATTCATCATAAATATTAATATCAAGAAACAATAATTGACTTACCACAATATTGAAGTCGTTCATATGCTCTATTACCAAGTCTCCATATTTCATCCTTGGGTTGTACAACTTATTACGCAGGAAAATTTTGTTTTCCAAGGACTTGGACTAATACAATGCTCCTAACGTATTCCATAGTTCCTTGGATGTAGCTTCCCCTAACACATTTAGTAATATTGAATCTGAGAGGCACAACCAAATTGTGCTCTTTTCCTTCTGATCCAAATTTTTCCAGTCTTCCGTTGACATTCTTGTAGGTGCAATACTTGTATCTACATCAACCTATTTATCTTTCTCTACCAAAAGATATTTCACAGCTCAAAAAGTTTCCCATTAAATTTTTCAATCTCTATTTTTGAACTACTTGACATTTCTTTTCATCACAAGAATCGATACCACAAAGCTCCCACTGTTTCAATTTTTATCACATACCTGATCCAAAACCTTATCCACAAAGGTGTCCCCCTGAATCCAATAACTTCTCTGGTACCAAATGTAATTTTAAACCTTTACATTAATGAAATGCACACACAAATTCTTAACATAGAAAAGAAAACAATTGTAATCACATACATACAAATATATTTACCCTAGAAAACCAACCGAGAAATCTAGAAACATGTTTTAGAGCCACAATACAATATATATAATCTTGTGGCATCCAAAAAACCCCTAATCCATTGATGTTATAGCAAGATTTGCCTCACCCCATGCAACTTGCTCATAAGGCCTTGTCCTTTTCCATATGTAGATATGAAGTCCCTTTTTGCAGTTCCCATAGATAAAAATTGTATTTTTCCACATATACGCGCCCTAACAACTATACATCATGCGTATACATAGGTTGCACCATTACAACCCGCGTACATCAGGTTTTGTGCCCAAAATTAAAAAATGGTGTCGGTTTTCCATGTCACGTCACAAGATCCATGATACTTGACCTTCCATATACTGGAAACGTTCTGAATCGGCCCTTCAGTTCCATTTCAAGGCTATAAATGGGCCATATCCAAGTTGTGGAAAGGAGGAGAAGAATTAAACTTTGAGAGAAAAGTTACTCTAGATAAATTATTCACTTCATATTGAGTCTACTTCCCTTTGTCCCTTTAAGTATGAACACATTGTTCATCCCCCAAGGTCTTCCCTATTTGATGGAGAACCTCATTTTTTGTCTTGTTCCCTCCTTTGGCGGAGGATTGAAGTGGTGGAGGCCCAGCTGGAAGGGACTTAGTTTCTCAGTTCCGAACGTGTCAACACATAAGTTTGTCATTCATACACTTCTTTTGATTACATTTAAATAGAACTACTCTTTTCTCGTCCAATTAATGTCTCACAAATATTTGAATTGTTATTCCATGGGCATATTTATTATGAATATTGATAGATTATGTTATTATATGTGCTAAATTTATATATTATCACCATATGCGTGCGTATCTTGGTTGTTGAGAACAAGTTGCAAGTGTATAGATTTGATTCAAGTGCTCAACAATGGACTTCATTGAACATCTGACGAGGAAGGCTCTTTATCTTGTATTGTTAGAATGTTTGTTTATATAACATACTTGAGATTAGAGTTTATTTCTGCAGTCATTTCCATCTGTTATGGTTTAGCCCATGCCATAGAGTGATTTTCCTCGTAACAATTGACTCATATTATATTACAACCTTAATTCCTTAATCATAATTAGAAAATCATGGGCTGAAATACCATGTGCCACTAAACTTCCCCCGCCAAAGGTGAAAATCCACCCTAAAATTTGGTGAATAAACCCCCCAAAAAACATTTGGGTATTCCACCCACGAAACCTCTAATAGGGGGGCAACAATTGTGCAAAGAATATAACACATACCCAACAGTCCCAAAATATCCTAAAATTATGCAACTTGTTTTGTCAGATTACTCTCCCTCTTAGAAAATTTGAATTGTATCAATGAGAGAAAAATATCGTTGGTTAGTGTTAGCACCAGAAGTCACCTCTGGATTGCAGCARAGGTAAGCCTGATACCCATCAGTTTTATATGTCACAATGAATGAATAAAGGTGGTCGAATGGGCGCAGACCCAAGAGAATATCGCTTTAACTCAGAATCYTGGACCAAGCAAAGCACAAGCAAGTGAGGTCTTGATCTAACTCCAATYAGGAAGTTGAGTTTAAAATGAGCAGAGGGAATACTTGGTGAGAAAATGTAAGAGTTTGCTATGGACATTCGGTCTTCCGRCAGCCTAAGGAAGAAAAYATTCAAGAAAAAGATCCTCTTGGACCCGAAGTTTCAGACACTAAGATATGCCTAAACGACACAGTTATAACAACACGATGATCAAACCTACATCACAATGCTACTGTAACAACTCGAYTGGATCCTCCAATTCTGAGCTACTTAGTGTAAGAGRGAAAATATAACACAAGAAACAAATTAAAACTGGTGAAAATATCGTAGTGATCAAACCTACATCACAACAACATAACTACCCTCATCTTGATCCTCCAATTTTGAGTGTTTTAAAAAAATTGTTTATAGAGATATAGAAAGAATTTGAATTTCATTAAACAAGAAGTCTCAAATACAGATGCATAACTAGAGGAACCGGTGCTTCCTCAAAAATTTACAATACAGGAGCCTAGCTCAACCATCGACCCTTACAAAAATACAAAAACTGAGTATATATACTCAGAACTGAAAATGACCCCCAGGGACACGAACGAACCACTGCATTTGAAGCTTTGTGTCTCCTCATTCTGTTTTCAAGATGCACTTGTATTCCTCTATCATATGCGAAATTAAAACAGTATGGCCTTTGCAGGAAAACCCATTTACAGAGGAGTTCTGAGCTGTTAGCTAGCCGCCACAACCATCCTTTCATTTTTTTCATTTATGTGATGAAACGAGGTTTTAACCACCATCCCCCTCTTTCATTAACTATCTTCATTGGGATTGAGATGAGCCCTCACATCCATGAATGCTCTAGGAGATGCTCGTGACTTTGTCGAATTAATCTAGACGCCTCGAGCCCTACTACTCTCCTTCTGCAATCAAAACATGCACTTTCGGCCCTTGGCACAACTCTTCTCCATCGTTCCACATGACCTTGGGCCATGACACTACGCTTATCCCCTATAAAATTTTGGGGCTTCGCATTTCGAGAGTTTTCACTCCCCTTGATTTCAAAAATCCCGATGCTTGAAATCATGAAAATGACCCGTCTAGATCGACGATCGGATCTGCTCTAAAATTGACGGCCAAGATTGCTTCCCCGAAGACCCCACGTCACCAACTCTACGCGGCAGGTGCTAATATTCTTCCTGGAACCACACACTATAGGGCCACGGGCTATGACGATGGGCCCAAAATTTGGGCGCTACGTGATTTCGCGTGTCATGAGTTTTCGTTGTGCTCCATGCTCGAACCTCCGATATGTGAAATTGTGATTTTGCATTATCTACTACCATGTTCCCCGCTGCTTTAGACAGCCTAGATAAATATTTCAATGGACCACATACCATCAACACTCCTAGGAATACTTTTCTTTGGCTCAGATCCTGCGCCACACGTCCCCTGGAATGGACGGTCCTGATTATTTCGCATGTTGCGAGTTTTTAGGACTCACCCTTCTTAATTTCCCGACTCACGAAATCATGAAAATCTGATCCAACAGTCCAGCTATCTCCTTTGATCAACGACTGCGATATTTTTGCGATTTCGCGTTTCGGGAGTCTCTGATGTGATCGAATATCAACCTCCCAATTTGTGAAATCACGACTATGTTGATTGTGCACCACATGTCCCTCTGAAATGAACGGCCCAGATCTCACAACTTCGGGCCTTGGTCTGATGATAAAATTTTCGCAACTCTATAATCCCGATCACCTGATGGTCACTGATCTAATTTATCTTATGGATTCAACGGTTGAGACTGAGCCTGTGCTTGATGGCTTTTCGTCGACCAGGTATGTGTGCGCCTTTGCATAATCGCGCCCCGACTTTGGATAAAAATGCATATGGTGGGTTTTTTAAACCCCTTTTCTCACATTTGGTCACCCAATTACCAACTTCAAAGGAAATACATCCCCTTGCAAGAATAAGTGCTAACATTAGGCTCCATGTGGGATAGAGTCCTCCCTATGAGGCTCTAAGATCACCTTTTGTAGTTCTAGTCACTTTCTGTTGGGCTATGGAGTCAAGCTCAAAACACACTGCTGAAAATACAGGCTGAAAGTAAAAAAATAAAACAAACACACATGATCGAAGGAGCTTATTTATGTACAATACTAAACTAATAAAATTTTACATAGTTCTAGGTGAAAGAAAACTTCCACCATATCCATTCAAGTAACTTCCTAACTAGAAGCTCCTTCACTCTGTCAATGATTGATAATAGGTAATGAAACCATGGTAGAAGAATGGTTACATTCTTCAGCTTTCCTCCTAATTCTAAGGTCAGGATAAAGCTGGGCGGCTTCAAAACATGAAGGAAATACAAATCCATGTATTCCTTCACATGCTCATAGGCCAAGCGAAAAACTCCATAAAATTGGTAAGAGACAACCTTATCTACTACACAGCTGCTCACACATTGTTGAATCTCTTTGGTAGGCACAGGAGCGTGAACAGTCGATACAGGCTGACTGACCTTAGGCGATGGATGCTCATTAACATGTTATGAATAGGAGATAAACTACTCCTTTTGTTTCTCCTCTGGTTCTTCTGGTTCTTCTTCTTGGCTCTCCCAAGGGTCAAACTCATAATCATCATAAAAAAGACATGTGGGAAAAATCTTCTCTTCATCTTGCTGCTTAGTGTCTTTGGTAGGTCCAGGAGGGATGATTTCCTCAATATAATCTTGCTTAATGAACAAAGGATAAGGCCAAACAGTCTGTTCTTGGAAATCCTACACATCCAGCTTAGAACTTGATTCATAACTGTCATATACAGGTTGGTCACTTCTCTGGTCGGTGAATTGTGATGTGGGGATCTACTTCTCTTCATCTGAATAATCCTCAAATCTAGGGACAACACGCCAAAGTGGAACGATCTCCCGATCCTTCCTTTCAGTCCCAAATGTGAACACATCATGGGAAATCTCGTGAAGAAAAAGAGAAGAATCCTCCTCCAGAATGGCTCGTTCCTTTAAAATCGAGACAAGAGGATTATGAGGGGCAGAAAATAATGTCTCTACCACCATGGAATCTTGAATGCTACCCTCATTAGTAGGGATGCCAAGAACAACAACTTTAAGAATTGGAAAATCCTCTGTATTTTCTTCAAAAAGGCAACAGTCATGATCTGCCTTCAACTCTTCTACCTCTGCAGAGAGATATTCTACCATCTCTTTCAACTCACCCAAAGCATCCTCCTCTTCATGGTCCTCATACTCATAGCTTTCATAAGACACAACCACATCTTGATCATGGCCTTCATATCCCTCACAACAATTATGACAGATTAACTCATAGGAATAATGTCTTTGACAATGCCTACTGAAGGCTTCATGAAACTCTCTCAGGGAGGAGATGCTAGCAGGGGGTAAATAATGATACCATTCATAAGCATTCCCTACTAATGAGAACATGAACATTTTTAATAATACATCCTCGTGATGTATATCCCATTGATGCACGAGTTCATGAAACTCATGGAGATGCTGAGAAGGGTTTTCCTCTACATGCCCTCTAAATATGGGCAAATAATCACCCCATTCATCCACAATAGGGACAAAATTAGGAAAACCAGGAACAACAGAAAAATTAAAAGGAGCAAACCTCCAAGCCAGGATTTTTTCCATTTCGAACCAGTGGAGTCATCGATCGATCCTTTAATCATGGATTCTCCAAGTGAATGATGTGCAACTTTGAATGTGTCTGGTCTTTGTTCACCATCAAAGGCCAGATCCTAATGTTGTCATCCCCCCAGAGAAATTCTCAAGATGAGAAAGCAACTGTTGAAAACCTTCTCGAGAAAGCTCCTCTGGGTCATCTTTCAGGTGTGCTAAAAGTAGCCACAACTAAAATAGTGAAGTGGAAACATTGGATTTTCCAAGTTCACGGTTGCAATCTTTGAAGTACTAAGTTCTAATGCAAATTCAAAACTAGTAAACATTTTCATTCTACCCAAGGAAAATCTTCAATTTCATCCCCGACAATGATGCTACAAATGTTAGCACCAGAAGTCACCTCTGGATTGCAGCAGAGGTAAGCCTGATACCCATCAGTTTTATATGTCACAATGAATGAATAAGGGTGGTCGAATGGGCGCAGACCAAGAGAATATCACTTTAACTCGGAATCCCAGACCAGGCAAAGCACAAGCAAGTGAGGTCTTGATCTAACTCCAGTCAGGAAGTTGAGTTTAAAAGGAGCAGAGGGAAGAATTGGTGAGAAAATGTAAGAGTCTGCTATGGACATCCGGTCTTCTAGCAGCCTAAGGAAGAAAAGCTTCAAGAACAAGATACTCTTCGACCCAAAGTTTCAAACACTAAGATATGCCTAAATGACACAATTATAACAACATGATGATCAAACCTACATCAAAATGATCGACTGGATCCTCCAATTCCAAGCTACTTAGTGTAAGAGGGAAAAGATAACACAAGAAACTGATTAAAACTAGTGAAAATATTGCAGTGATCAAACCTACATCAAAACAACATAACTACCCTCATTTGGATCCTCCAATTCTGAGTGTTTTAACACAGTTGTTTATAGAGATATGGAAAGAAGATGACTTTCATTAAACAATAAGTCTCAAATACAGATGCATAACCAGAGGAACCAGTGCTTCCTCAAAACTTGACAATATGGGAGCCTAGCTTAACCATTGACCCTTACAAAAATATAAAAATTGAGTATATATACTCAAAACTACTAACGGCCCCCAGGGACACGAATGAACCACTGCATTCAAAGCTTTGTGTCTCCTTCTTCTGTTGTCAGGATTCACTTGTCTTCCTCTATCAGATGCGAAATTAAAACAGTATGAGCTTTGTAGGAAAAAACATTTACAAAGGAGTTCTGGGCTGTCAGCTAGCCGCCATGACCATCCTTTCATGCTTTTAATTTATGTGATGAAACGAGGTTTCAACCACCATCCCCCACTTTCATTAACTATCTTCATTGGGATCAGGATGAGCCATGACATCCATGAATTCTCTAGGCAGTGCACATGACTTTGCCGAATTAATCTCGACGCCTCGAGCCCTACTGCTCTCCTTCTACAATCAAAATAGGCACTTTCATACCTTGCCATGGCTCTTATCCATCATTCCACATGACCTCGGACCATGACCCTATGATTATCCCCTATAAAATTTTGGGGCTTCGCATTTCGGGAGTATTCACTCCCCTTGATTTCAAAAATCGCGATGCCTGAAATTGCAAAAACGACCAATATGGATCGACAGTCAGATCTTCTCTAAAATTGATGACCAATATTGCTTCCCCGAATACCCCACGTCACCATCTCTACGCGACAGGTGCTAATATTCTTCCCAGACCCGCACACCATAGGGCCACTGGCTATGACCATGGGCCCAAACATTGTGCACTTCGCGATTTCGCGTGTTGGGAGTTTTCATTGTGCTCCATGCTCGAACCTCTGATATGTGAAATCATGATTTCACATTATCTACTGCCACATTCCCTTCTTCTTTAGATGACCCAGATAAATCTTTCAATGTGGGACCACATACCATCGACACTCCTAGGAAGACTTTTCTTTGGGTCGGATCCTATGCCACGCATCCCCTAGAATGGATGGCCCTAATTATTTCACGATTTCACATGTCGTGAGTTTTCAGGACTTGTCCTTCTTACTTTCCCGACTCATGAAATCACGAAAAAGATGATCCAACAGTCCAACTATCTCCTTTGATCAACAATTGCGATATTTTCGTGATTTTGCGTTTCGGGAGTCTCTGATGTGATCAACTCTCGACCTCTCGATTCACGAAATCGCAACTATGTTGATCGTACACCACACGTCCCTCTAAAATGAATGACCCAGATTTCACAATTTCAGGCCTTGGTCTGATGCTAAACTTTGTGCAAATATATAATCCCGATCGCCCGATGGCCGCTGATCTAATTTATCTGATGGATCTGACGACTGAGACTGAGCCTGTGCTTGATGGCTTTTCGTCGACCAGGTATGTGCGCGCCTTTTCATAATCATGCCTTGACTTTGGATAAAAATGCATATGGTGGGTTTTTTAAACCCCTTTTCTCGCATTTGGTCACCCAATAACCAACTTCAAAGGAAAAACATCCCCTTGCAAGAATAAGTGCTAACAGTTAGGATGATTTAATGTTTCCTCCAAATGTTAGCATCTTCTAGAGAATTGTTTCCTCCAAGTGCTAGCAACTTCTAGAGAAATGTTTCCTCCAAGTGCGAGCAACTTCTAGGAAGTGATTGAGGGATGAGTAACTATATTCATAAAGGTTAGAAAATTACCCCAAATGGCGTGGATTATGGGTAAGTATATATGGAATGAAGATGTACAATGGGCCATAAAATAAACAAAATAAATTCCCATCATCACCCCCCAACTACAAGTTTTGCATATGCCCCTTTGCAACAAAACAATTCACTGAAACATTGATCCTTGTCATGATCAATCCTCCTTATGAGAATGCTTCTTTAATTATGACTTATTGAAGCCATAGTTACCTAATCCATCTTGTATAAATATTTATTTGTAATATGAATTTAAATTCTTGAAGACGTTATTGTTGATTGTACACTTTGGAGAGTATGTTGTGGATTGTCATCTTGAAAAGTAAACTATGCGGGACCTTGAGACAGTCATTCTTGTACCTTGAAAGGAAGTTTTAGAACTTTTTTTGTGATGAAGAAAATAATGCATACCATTATTTTACCTCCTATGATATCATTTCTTGGTTTTCATTGATTTTTTGGAGATACTAGAGCTCTTGGAAAATTTATTGAACCTTCAATTTTCTTAGTTTCCTTGAATGCTCCAATAGCGGTCTACAATTAAATTTTTTGGAAAACGTAAAGTCAATGTACTTTGATAAAAGGATATATAGGAATATGTCCCATACATGATATAAAAATTTCAAACTTTGATTCTATGGCATGATTGAGGATCGATCAAAACAATGGACCACTTCGTTTTTCATAGTTTTCTAGACTTCTCCTATAGGTGTTTGTAACTAAATTATTTTACTCCATTAAAATCAATACATTTTTCCAAAATTTTATGGTATATATAGGGATATGTCCTCCACACCTTATAAAAATTTACAACCTGATTCAAAAGAGTATGTGAGAACTGATCAAAACACCGAACCACTCATTTTTCTGAGTTTTTTGGAATGCTCCCGTAGTAGTTTTTAATTAAAATTTTTGACCCACGTAAAATAAGTGTTAGCGGGAAAAATCCCCCTATTACTATATTGGGTCAGAGTATAGGCACATCATTCATCTCCCTTAAAAGACAATCCTATTTCTAAACTACCCCAAACAATCTGACCTTAAAAGATAAGAGAAGGAAAAGAGCCTATACCTTAGGTCCTTTCGGTTGGTGTAGACCTCCTTTTCCTTTGTAATTTCTTGGAATTATGGTATCCTCCCAAAGATGACCTGCAAAAAATTTAAAAAACAAAGATACAATATATTGTATCTCTACTTATCAGTGTTAGGGTTCAATACAAATGTGAAATGCATTAATCAAATAAGCACAAAAACACAATATTTGGGACATAAACAAAATTATTTTATTCAGATGTGAAGATTACAAAAGTTACAACCTTCTCATTGGAAGATGCTCTGCAAAACTGGTCTGGGATCCTCTTACTACTACTCCAAGTGCATCATTTTCGAAATACCTCTCACAATCAACTGATCTTCTTGGGAAGTAAGGAAGGGATTGTATAGGGAGAGTGGTGGAGGGGGAATGTTGAGGCCAAATCTTAGAAAGGGTTGCAAAGATTGGGCTAAAAGGGGAAGGTACTTTGGCAACTTTTCTCAGTTCTAATGATCGATGTTGGAATGTGACCCCAAGACCTCCATTTATATGAAAAAAGGATAGTTATTTGGTTTGGGGATGGGCTATAGAGGGTGAATTGGTTGGGAAACCCTCGATAGCCCATAAACTTCGTCGAATTCCTTGCAACTTTATATTTTTGCAACTTTCAGAGGTAAAAAAAATATGTTTAGTATGTAGCTAGTGTATGTACGTTGGTTTTCTAGTATGTAGCTAGCATATGTATGAAGGAAGTAGTGCACTAGTGCATGTACATGCTCCAAAAAATGGTTTTTTAAAGAGAGAGCCTCAACAGTAATTTGGAAAATTGTGCAAGTAGAAAAGACAATGCCATGTATGCATAGATAGGGAATTTTAGGGATATAACAGATGCCCCCTAATATGTGAGGTCATAAGAGAAACCGATGACCATACATTACAATATCTTTACTAGTGGGAAGGCACAGAGTCAAGTGAGCCCGGGACAAGAGCTCTAGAGGTCGTTATCTGCAAAACAATAATAATCTCTCTGAGGTGGGCATACCCATGCTCAGGATGAACTAATCATGGCTACTAATCAAGTACATTGTAGATCCATGTTATAGAAATGTCTATATAAAGTGTATCTGCCAGAAATAAAAAATGGATCTACATCTCCAAATCACTGGATGATATTTGAATACAATACAATATGCATCGTCAAGAAGAATCAATGCCTGTGGTTGGAGATGAAGAATTCATAGCTTGAGAAAAAACTTCAAGATATTCAACAACTCATGTAGGAGTACAATAGGAGTGTAAGACTCACTACTCTGAGGTCTTCGACATACAATCGAGGAAAGACTGGAGGATCTTGATCATCAGGCACAAAACTTTGTTGATTTTGAATCTGGGCTTGACTGGAATCACAGGATGGCTGACTCATGAAATTCAAGAGACAAAATGTAGAATGGCCGACTCAGGTTGGATAAAAATTCCCTTGGAAAAAAGCATGAAAGATGATTTGACTCAGGAAGCGTAATATTGACATAAGTTTGTGATGTAGGAGGCATCACAAACTCTCCATATGTTTGGAAGAGTAACAAAACGTTGGATGACACAACTCTATGTAGTGAGAACAACTTCCTAAGGTCATACTAGATCCCAATGATTGGAGAAAAAACATACGGATGTGCTTTATCCAAGGGCGACTATCTTGTTGCCAAAAGAAGAATTAATATATATCATCCCCTCTTTTTGGAATATTTGATTTTTTTATCTTTTTCAATTTTTTAACGAGCTTGAAAAAGTATAAAATAATGCTACGTTACAAAGGAGGAAC
>ML786131.1:243227-256495 GCA_009831015.1 Picea engelmannii
TGGACTAGGTCCACTATATTATTAAATAAGGCCCACTATGGTAGTTAGATATAATAAATGTAAGAGGACTTCTTAGAAGGTTCTACTTCTAGAAGATTCCTACTCTAGAATGTTCTTAGGTGATGGTAGCACTATATAAAGGGACTCAAGCAATGTAATGAGATATGAAGAGAATTATTGTATTTGGAGCGGTAGCTCAATAGGAGGATGCCCCCTCGAAGAGGCAAGTGAACAGGAGAGGATCCCTTCCATAATATGATCCATTGTATGGTGTTTCCCTACCTCAAGGGTTTGATGGTAATAAAGAAGATTTTGCATATTGTTCTTCTATATCTCTTGTGGTGATTTTGTATTCAGCTATTCAGGTACTTAACATAGGCTGGAGGGTGAAAGGTGGAGTGGGTGGAGGATAGGTGTTGAGTCGAGATTCTAACGGTCTATTTTGCAGGGGCGCAAGGAAGTGGTTTTGAGGTAACCCTCCTTTCGCCCCGCAATGAACCTGGTGATGCCATGTACCCCCGAGAAAAAACCACAGTTTAAATTGTGGGATTGCCCTTCGAAATTAAACCCCGCGCAACTTTGCTTCCCGTAATCATTCTCGGTTGCTGATCTTCATGGGACAAAAGCACATATGTCAATATTCACAAAGTGAGATAAGAACCCAAAGGTTAAGTCGAGGTCCCAACTCTCAGTCACATGTAGAGAAGATAGAGGGAACTATGTGTGATTCCTATCTGTCGATCCAAGCGGGGGATACATGTCAGATTATTCCCATATTCAATGATCTCATACTCCAGGAGGAAGCAAGCAATGATGAGTAAAGAACTCCGAAAGTCCCGAAGCATGGAGTTCACCTAGACCATTGATCGAAGTGTACACGTGTCGGCATATCTGACACTCCGGAAGGTTTTTAATATTGTGCATCTTGGAACGCCTGAAGCCCAGAGTCCTGAATTAAATCTCACTTGTATAAATCGAAAGGACACGCAACACCATATCTCTCACTTTGGGGACTTAGCACTTCATGGATTTGTAATGTTAAGCATCTCAGAACGCCCGAAGCCTGGAGTCCCGAAGTAAATCTCAGTCGTCTAAATCAAAAGGACACGTGGCACCACATCTCTTACTTCAGGTACTTAGCACTTTAGGAATTTGTATTGTATACATTCTTGCTCCCATTTCTATCTATATAGACCCTCCCTGCCATATTTGGTCCCTTTATTAGTTTATCAAGATTCCAAACTGGTTTAGCGTTCTGCTAGATTCTGAAATATGGTCTATTGAGCTTCCTTGCAACTTTTAGTGGCGCCATAATCCTTTAAGGAAATAATATTATCCTTCATGTAACAAGAGAAGTATGTAGGCTCTTCATTGAATGAAAAATTGTTAATTGTAAATGATAAAATAATTTTGAAATTTGAAGAGATTTATAAAATATATCTTTCTTCGTATAGATTTGTTTATAGAGAGATTATTAAAAAGTCTGATGGAATTTATCACCTGGAAAATGACAATAATTATTCAAATCGTTAAATTTAGCCAATCATAAACATAATTAACAATTCAACGGTTCAAGGTTTATAGGTTTTGAATGTAAGAGGGAAGAAACCTCATGAAGGTCAAATTCACGGAGAACTTAATCTCTTATTAATAACTTTCATGTTTAAATTAATCATGTTTTAAACATTGAACTATCCTTAAGTACTTCGGTGGTTCGGCGTTTGGGAGTTTTGGATGTAGTATGATAGAAATCCTCTGAAGGCCGAATTCCTAGAATTAATACTTAATCTTGATTAATTAAAGTTATTTCAATGTTTTATTAACTCTTTAAAACACTTTTTACTTTTTGTAATATTCATTACTTCGGGTCATTGATACTTCAATGGTTTGTGAACTCGATCTCTGTTAAAACTCTTGAAGGGAAATCTCCCAAAGTAATGTGGTAGAGATGACATCATTCTTGATGATGTGTCAAGAAAATAAAGGTGACACGTGTCACCTGAAAATGTAGGAATCATATGATGGAAGTGTTAAAAATAAGTGCCACATGTCAACCCGAGAAAATATTTTTAAGACATGTGTCCTATGACGTGTTAGTAAGTCCTTTAGGAATTATCACGAGTAACTATCTTCAAGACTTTGGAGTTTTGGGGTTTTAGTTGTTTATATTTGTTGGAATACCCGAAGAGAGAAGCTCCCAAGCGATCGTTAACGACTTTCTTTTAAACCTCGGGCAATTTCTAAACTTCGGAGATCATTAGGACCGTTCGATCAAATTAGAGTAACTCATCGACGATAGAAATTGTAAGCGCCTTATTGAAGAACAACGACCCTTGGATTTATTTTTAAAAAAGGAAATTCTCTAAGTTTTTTCTTTTTTATGGTAAAACTTTTATTTCTAAGAAGCAAAATCTAAAGTTCAAAAGCCCAAAATTATATGTGTTCCAACATACGCTCCATATGGGGATTGTGGCTCCCTATGAGGCGTGAAATAACAATAGAACAAGTTCCTTTATTGGATAAATGGAGTCATTATTTCTTTTCGAAAAACATTTCCTAGTTTTATTTAAGAATTAATCATTCATAAAAAAATGAAACTAACCGAGTCCAAAAATCTTCAAAACATACTTAATGATTGATCTCAAGTTAGGCTATAAATAATTCTTTTTTCTTCAAATTGATTTTAGAATTGTTTAAGATAATCAAAATAATTTTGACTAAAATATTAGCTTCGACCGACTTTGTTCGCTTCAAGGTTAAGGATATGTAACATATTTATTTAGGGAATCCCTAGCTAGTTCAAGATGTAAATATCACCAGAAAGAGAACTAGATGATATAGTATGTTATATGGATGTGTATGATAGCCTTACATATATCATAGATATTGCTTCCCTGCCAGTGATCCTATTCAGTACCCCGATGAAGTTATCTACTTCTCCCATTGAATTTCCTTTCACCACTTCAATTAACAAAATTGTGTTTCACTGAGATGAGGGAAATCAATATATGAATTTCCTTTCATCATCTCTTTTCGACAAGATTGGGAAAATCAAATTATGAATTTCCTTTCACCACCTGTCTTATATTTTAATATTTTGAAGTGGGGGCAATCAATTTGTATGTAACATACAAGGGATGACATATGTTTAAAATCTTTAGACTGAAAAGAAGGCCTGTCAACAGTTTTAAGAATATTGTGAAACTAACTTTCTTCCAATTTACAATACACCTTTACCTATAGGAGAATTTTTTGGGGAATTTAAATTGTTTTAGGGGTCAACCTTCAGTGAATTAGTTAGTTTAAAGTTTGGTATCAGAGCTAAAATTATCAGGATTAGCCTAGACATACTTTTTCAATTAAAATCAAAGGAACACAATTTTTTTTGCCTAATCTTGTTTTGAAAATATGCTTTTGAGTTTTTAGAGTCAGGCTGAGTCTCTTTATCTCTATGAAGACTAAAAGGATGAGGAAGGAGAAAGAAAATATGGAGTGGAAAGAACTTGAGGGGAGGTAAAAAAATAACCAAATCAAGGATTCAAAGCATTTGAATAAAAAATGTCCTAATCCCACACAATTTTGTGTATTAAGTTCAGACTTATTTCAAGTTTATTTATTATTATTTTTATTTTTTTATACCATAGATGGATTTAGAATTTATGAGCATGACACTTCGAGTTATATTTTTCTACATCTCTAATTTTTAGATCAGGTGATAACATTATCATGGGAAAAAATTCCTTTGCATTTATTTCAATCAATTTTATTCGGACTATAAAGAAGAATAGGAACTCATACCTTATTTTTCTTTTGAATTTTCAACAAGGAATATTATTTATTTATCACCTGCTTTTAGAGAAATAAAAAGATGAAAATATGAGTGTCAACTTTTTCTCGAGCCTCATCTCATGTTCAACAAGATATATCTGCAAAGAACCAAGAACAATAGACCATGTTCCTTCATCCTTATGCGTCTTGAAATTAACCCTATCAAAATATGAACCCCGTCATTTGGCTATGGAGTCATACTGCCTAAAAATTGAATCATATTGGATGCCAAACTGAGAATCGAACTACTAAGATGAAATAAAACGATGAACTAAAATGCTGAAATGAAATGTTGATTTGGAAAAGTTATTTATATACATTGTCCCTACACTAATCAGGTCAAATTCCATTGATCAAGTAATATGGAATTTCCAATGGAGCCATGCAAATAGTGGATTGTGTAAAATACCTTGCTTGCTGCTAAATGAAGGAATGAAAAGATAATATTTTTTTTGCAACAAAAAATGGATAGGTAGCTTACGCTTACCGCTAAAGTTTGGTTGCACACAAAACATTGCAACATGTTGGACCTCTTGAAGAAAATAATCCAACCAAACAACCACTGGATCATGAAAAGATAAAGAATTTTCAAAATCAACCGATACCTCTTCATTTTGACCAAGCTGTATGAAATTCCTTTGCACACTTTCTCCACTACTGATCTTTTCTTTTTCAGGCTTGAGAATGTCATATTTTGGCTCACTAGTATGTTTCTCAATAGTTGATAAACAAGAAGAAGATATCAACTGCTCCAGTAACCCATCCTTATCTCTTTCATCGCCTGTCCAAGAATCTTCTTCATCACTGTCATACACATGATGATTTCTTTTACAGTGCAACTGGTAATTTTCTTGTTGAAGTGAACTCTTTGAAGAAAAAGAAATAATTCATTGCTCATCAACTTCAAGATCACATTCATCATAGTTATCAAACAAAGGAGAACTATTGTATGTTTCCATGCATGCTGGGAAAGAAATATGCTATTCTTCATCGTTTAGATACTCATCATAAACATGATGATTATATAAAATTTCTGAACTTTCACTTTCAAAAACTTCCATTTCTTGATGATCTAGTAATGATGATTGGATAATAAAAGCTTGATCAAAATAAGAATTTAGAACAATAGTTTGATCATGACAGTAATTACTATGAACATTTGTTACAATGATAAGTTCACTTAGATTATCGTTGTCATTGTCGGTATCATTACCAAAATAATCTTTTCCAAGAGCTGATTGCTTATGGTCTTCAATAAGCCATTGACCTTCGCAAGGATCTAGATCAACAAAAGATTTTTCATCCTGTATTTGATCTTCTTGAAAGAATGGAGGGCATGTAGGGATTTATTCATTTTTACTTGCAATCATGTCATCTTTGTTATTATTGCTGCAAGAAACCTCTTCTTGATTTACTTCAAAGTCTTCTTCATATAAAGTTGCATGATCTGTGTGAATGAGATCTTGTTTTTCTGCAAATTATTCTTCATATATTTGACCACAATTTCTATCATGTTCTGATTTTTCATCAACAAACTGATTATATTTACAATATTGTTCTATGAAATCTAAATTGCAACAGTATTCAAAAAGAAGATCAGCTGGATAGATCCTCCTACAATTCTTATGAAAAGTTGTGTGAAATTCTTTTAACAATGAGATGATGGAAGGGGGAAGAGACTTGTACCAATGATGAGCATCTCCTCACAGACTAAACATGAAAAAAATCATGAGGACGTCTTCATGATGGATATCTAATTTTTGCATGAGCTTATGAAATTCAAACAAATGTTGTGCATGATTATCATCTTTATCCTCTCTAAAACTAGGAAGATAATCTCCCCATTCTTTAATATCAGGAACAATGTTTGGAAAACCAAAAAAAATTGTAAATTCCAAAGGAACAAACCTCGCAGAAATTCGAGCAGCGAAAGAACCTAACATTTTGAAACCAGTGGAGTTTCCAGTGAATCATGTGGATTCTTCGAACCAAGGAGTCGTCAAGTGAATGATCAGAGCTAGTTGAATTTCTATCCCTTGTTCACCATCAAGGAATAGATCTAAAAATTTTCATACCCCAGGGAAGATATAGACCTTCAAAACCGTCCCCGACAATGGTGCCAAAAAGATGTTGTTCCTGAGATTGATTCTAAGGATGAAAGAATAATTTCATGCATCAAAGGTTTTAAATGAAATGTTTTTATAAGTTCTTTTTTCTACCTTCAGTTTTCTGAGAAATAATCTTTAAATGAAATTAATAATAAGACAATACAAAGGTTGTATCTCGTTATCTGAGTCGCAATTATAATATCAAATGATTTAGAAATATTTACAAAACTGTTAAACAAAGTCAGGTATCAATTATAAACAAGTCTCACCTTGTTTGTAGTAGAAGAAAAGTAGAAGATGCACCCTTGAACATGATATAAAAATGTAGTAATTCACATAGATCACAAGTCTTATTTTACTCACAGTAATAACAAAGGAAAATTTGTTTACTAAATGAAATCCTGGTATAATATGATCACAATATATGTAGTACTAAATTGCAATCAATCACTCTTCAAGAATTACAGAAAGAAATTCAGAGAAATGGAAACATAGAGGGAACACATAACTCAAATTGAACGAAACTTACAATCTTTTTTTGCACTTGTATTAATACTCAAAAAGAGTTTCTCTTTACATTCAGCAAGAAGTAGCCTACATTGGGATAGAAGCCACCTTGAATAGATCTAAAATCTATTTATTTGTACAAAAATTGTCTTAACTGAAAACCCTTGGACTTCCCGCAATATCTTCCTAAAAATAGAATACCATCCGAATGAAATAAAAGCATGTAGATATTGTTGAGTTTTGATTTGATGTGCTGGAACTTCATCTGTCTCTTCATTTTCTCAGAGATGCATTCGTTTTCCTTTTTTCTTTGAACTAGGTACAGATGTCCATTAAGGTCACCACAATCATTGGCTTACTGTCTTGGCCATCACATTTTGTTTCCATCTGTCATTCAAATGCATTTATTGGGATAAATAATTGCAGTTTATTATATGGGAGGTGGTAACTAGACAGGTAGCTCAGTGTTGGCTTGTTATCGAATGGATAATGGTTACAGGGAAGAGTAACCGTTCACGAACAAGATGACGTGGGGACAAGTATCCAATAAGGATATGGGATGAGTGGATGTGAGAATGTAGCTGGTGAGGTGGACGATATCAGGAGAGTGGAGGGTGTGACAGGCTAGAGGGTGAAAGGCGGAGTGGGTGGAGGATAGGTGTTGATTCGGGATTCTAAAGGTCTATTTTGCGAGGAAAAAAGGAAGTGGTTTTGAGGTAACCTACCTTTCACCCCACAATGCACCTAGTGATGCCACATACCCCCGAGAGAAAACCGTGGTTTAAATTGTGGGACCACCCTTAGAAATTAAACCCCACACAACTCCTCCCCCCGCAATCGTTCTTGGTCGTTGATCTCCATGGGCGAAAAAAACGTCTTCGATCTTCTCAAAGTGATATAAGTGCCCAAAGGTTAAGCCGAGGTCACATCTCTCGGTCACATGTAGAGAAGAAAGAGCGAACTTTGTGTGATTCTTGTCCGTCGATCCAAGCAGGGGATATGTGTCAGACGATTCCCATATTTGGAAATATCGTACTCCTTGAGGAAGCAAGCAGTGTTGAGTAAAGAACTCCTGAAGGCCCAAAGCCCAGAGTTCACCCAGACCGTTGATTGAAGTGGACACATGTTGATAGATCTAACACTCTGGAAGGTTTGTACTGTTGTGCATCTTGGAACACCTGAAGCCCGGAGTCCCGAAGTAAATCTAAATCATCTAAATTGAAAGGACACACAATGCCATATCTCTCACTTTGGGGACTTAACTTTGGGGATTTGTAATGTTAAACATCTCAAAATGCCCAAAGCCTGGAGTCCCGAAGTAAATCTTAGCCGTCTAAATCAAAATGACACACGGCGCCACATATCTCACTTGGGGGACTTAGCACTTCAAGGATTTGTACTATATACATTCTTGCTCCCATTTATGCCTATTTATCCCCTCCCTACCATATTTGGTCCCCTTATTAGTTTATCAGGCTTCCAAACTGGTTTAGCGTTCTGCTAGATTCTGAAATCTAGTCTATCGAGATTCCTTGCAACTTTTTGTGGTGCCATAATCCTTTAAGGAAATAAGATTATCCTGCCTATAACAAGATAATTCTGTAAGCTCTTCACTGAATGAAAAGCTGTTAATTGTAAATGATAAAATGATTTTGAAATTCGAAGAGCTTTATAAAATCTATTGTTCTTCGTATAGATCTGTTTACATAGAGATTATTAAAAAGTCTAATGGAATTTATCACCTGGAAAATCAAAATAATTATTCAAATCGTTAACTTTAGCCAATCATAAATGTCATTAACAATTCAACGGTTCGATGTTCAGAAGTTTTGAATGTAAGAGGGAAGAAACCTCTCGAAGTTCGAATTCATGGAGAATTTAATATCTTATTAATCACTTTCATGTTTCAATTAATCATGTTTTAAACATTGAATTATCCTTAAGTACTTCGTTGGTTCGACGTTTGGGAGTTTTGGATGTAGCATGATAGAAATCCTCGGAAGGCTGAATTCCCGAAATTAATACTTAATCATGATTAATTAAAGTTATTTAAATGTTTTATTAACTCTTTAAAACACTTTTTACTTTTTGTAATATTCATTACTTTGGGGCTTTGATTCTTCCGTGGTTTGCAAAATCGATCTTTGTTAAAAATCCTGAAGGACAATCTCCTGGAGTAACATGGCAGAGATGACACCATTATTGATGATGTGTCAAGAAATGAAAGGTGACACGTGTCACTTGAAAATGTAGGAATCATCTGATGGAAGTGTTAAAAATAAGTGCCACGTGTCAACCTAAGAAAATATTTTTAAGACATGTGTCCTATGACATGTTCGTAAGTCCTTTAGTAATTATCAAGAGTGACTATCTTAGGGACTTTGGATTTTTTGGGTTTTATTTGTTTATATTTGTTGGAATACCCGAAGCGCAAAGCTCTGAAGCGATCGTTAACGACTTTCTTTTAAAACTCAGGAAGTTTCTAAACTTCAGAGATCATTAGTATTGTTCGATCAAATTAGAGTAACTCATCAACGATAGACATTGTAAGTTCCTTATTGAAGAACAATGACCCTTGGATTTATTTTTAAAAAGACAATTCTTTATGTTTTTTCTTTTTTTGGGTAAAATTTTTATTTCTAAGAAGCAAAATCTAAAGTTCAAAAGATCAAAATTATACGTGTTCCAACAGGCATGACCACTTTGGTAGACTCGACACACTCCAAGAGAAGAGTGGGATCAGCCAAAGATTGCATCAACACGGCCACTTCCTCAACCACTGGTTGAATAGGTTGTGGGAAAACATGGTCTAAAGGCGCATCACTCCCCAAAATAGGAGTGGGATTAGCCGAAGATATCATCGACATGACCACTTTATCTACCAATGATTGTATAGGCTGTGAGGAAACCTCAAAAGACTCAGAATCAGAAGAGCTTGCAGAGAGGGACCACAATCTTTGTGCCTCTGGAAGGCCATGGAATAAATGAGTAAGGTGATCTCCCTTGCAAAGATTACAACATAACTTAGGCGTATGCCCTATCCATCTAGGTTTCTCAATAGAATCAATGCCCCCAACATGACTAATAGTGGTTGGTTTCTTGTCTTCAACATGACTCGCAGAGGTTATTGAAAACTCTCCAACATGACTAAAAGAGGTTGGTGATATATCACTCGTATGAATCACTTTGACGAGACTTGTGCCCCCAGCATGACTTGAAGTGGTTGGTTTCACATCTCCAACATGACTTGTAGAGATTGGTTATTGGTTGATAACATGACTCTCAGAGGCTACAGACCTATCACCAATATGAATAGCAGTGACTGGATGTTTTCCCCCAACACGACTTGTAGAGGTTGGGTGCATTCCGCCAGCATGACTTGCAGAGGCTGGGTGCACATCTCCAACATGAATTGTAGAGGTTGGTGACGAATCTCCAACATGAATAGTAGAGGTTGTTTGTTTCTTATTCTTATTCTTCCTCTTTCTATTTCATTTAGACTTCTGGTTACCAGTAGCTATACTTTCACCAGAGAAAGAAGAAGGAGGAGGAGAATAATTTTATGATGAAGGAACATTAACATGATTCCCATGATACAAGGTTCCTATATGAGAAGTATCAAGAGAACTAGGAACATTTGGAATGGTACCCAACCAAACTGGTGGTCCCACATTCAACCCAGGAATGTACAAAGTGACCATCAAAGGGACACCGACATTTCCAAAGAAAGGAAAAGCACAATAATCCTCTTATGAAGGGGTTCCTTGGTTGGTATCATCAGTAAATTTTTCCATGAAGATATTATGCATACGGTCTTGCCTTGCGGGATATTTCAAGTCTGGCAAATTCTCACACACTGACTCTAGTGAACCAGTGGTATAAAAAACAATGCTTATAAAGAGGTGAATCCATGTTTCTAAGCGGAAGACCAAAAAAACCTCATGATTGGAGGAGTGGATGGTCTACCACCTTAAGTTAGAGACCCAAATAAATGACTAACTAACTCGCTATGGAAAAATAGGGAGCACAAAGAACACCACTAAGAAGAGAATCCTAAAAAGATACAAACCAAACAAACTACCCTTCTAAACCCTTCCGACCTAGGGAGATCAAGTCTTGATCGCCCAAAGAATTCACAAAGGGAAAAAACCGACTAGAAGAAGCAGTTACCCAAACCTTTGATCGACGGTCCCTTCAGGTGTCACCCAGAGAGTACAGAGTCTGCCTCAGGTACCTCGATACACTACTTGCAGTCACATGTGTGTCATCCTATATAATGGAAACTAATCCACCAACTTGTAATAAAAAACCAAGGGGGTACAGTCGAAAACCAGGTGAGTGTATGGGAAGCGTAACTAATCCTGAAGATCCCCCTGAGGCATGAAATGAAATAGGGCCATAATCACTCTCAGAGTATCTTGCATGGATCCAAGTGTCTCAGAGGTCTAACACAATTCGGGCCAATAACGCTATAGGATTCACCCCCAATACACACTCTCCCAAACACTTTGTTGGGATCAAGAGTGGATATATATGTCATCGTCCTCTATGCAGCCTCGTGTTTGAATCCCGTGTGAGAGGAGCTTCCCAGATTGAGTAATTACAAGGTGGATTTTTCACACCCTAACACCTACACCTAAGTTGAGTTTGGGTTGTCCTAGGAGATTTTGCCTCCAAACACCTAATCCAAGGCCCTAGACTAAGCTATTGGTGAACCCTAGAAAAAGTGTTCCTAATATATTTTAGATTAGCACGTTCATTTTAGGGGCTTTTCTTACTCAAGGAATGAAAGTGCAACTTATGTTGTTTGAGAATTTTGCAAAAATTAAACTTATTAGAACATTGGAAAAGAATACTTTACACTAATCCTTCAAATGAAAAAGATTTTCAAGAAACAAAATCCATGAACAATCCTTCAAACATAAATATGCAATCTTTTCTCCTTTCCATGCAAAATGCACAATGCAACTTTCGAGTGAAACAAAAAATAAAATGAAAGTATTTTCTTTCTTATATTTCTTTTGAAATGCTTTCAAGATGAGAATAAAACAAAACACTATGATAATTTCTTTTTCTTTTTCAAATAACAATGCAAAGTAAATGCAAAAAAAGAAAGATACCTAAAAAACTAGGTTTTTTATTTTCTTCCAATCAAAGCAGAACTAATGAAAGATGCTAAAAGAAATTGCGGAAACAAAGAGAAACAAGAGGATTTATTTTTTCTTAAAAATTCAAGCTAAAAATAAGCCAAAAAATTCTAGGAAACACAGAGAAACAAGAGGATTTATTTTTTCTTATTTAATGAACAATATGAGCCTACAAATTGTCTAAACCCCAAACAACAAAGGGTTCTATAACTCAGGAAGACCTGGGAACCAAAAGATTCCAGAAAGAAAAGGAAAATCTTTTGAAATAAAATTTCCAAAATGACAAAAACACATGTTGTGCACATGCATCCTGCGTATGTACACGGGTTGTATATAATGAAGAATATGTATGTACATGTGTTGTATATAGAACATAGTGCATACACCTCTGCAAATTTTCAAAAAAAGAAAAATTCTGGACAAACAACTTGGGAAAGGGAAGTTGGTAGGCACCTGGAAAGTGACCAGAGAACCCATGTGACTCAGAACACTCATAAAACTCAGAAAGAAACTACAAATGAAATCTAACCAAGGTCTCCCACAAAGACCCTAGAGACACTCCCCTAGAGAAAATCCCCCTATTGCTATATTGGGTTAGAGTATAGGAAGAGCATTTATCTTCCTTAGAAGACAAACCTATTTGTAAGCTACCCCAAACAATCTGACCTTAAAATATAAGAGAAGGAAAATAGGGTGTACCTTAGGTCCTTTTGGTTGGTGTAGACCTCCTTCTCCTTTGTAGTTTCTTGGACTGGTTGTCTCATCCCAAAGCTTACCTGCAAACAATTTAAACAACAAAGCTACACGATATTCTATATCTACTTATCAGTGTTAGGGTTCAGATACAAATGTGAAATGCATTAATCAAATAAGCACAAAAACACAATATTTGGGACAGACACAAAATTATTTTATTCAGATGTGAAGATTACGAAAGTTAAAACCTTCTCATTGGCAGATGCTCTGTGAACCTAGTCTGGTCTCCTCTTACTGTTGCTCCAAGTGCATCATTCCCGTAATACCTCTCACAATCAATTGATCTTCTTAGGAAGTAAGGAATGGATTGTATAGGGAGAGGGATGGAGGGGGAATGTTGAGGCCAAGTCTCAGAAAGGGATGAAAAACATGGGATAAAAGGGGAAGGGATTTTGGAAAATTTTCTTTGTTTTTTGTGAGATTTGATGTTTTAGGTGGGTCCCTCTATAGATTTTTGTAGAAACTAGTTGTATCTATAAATATAATTCGTATCATTGGTGGCTACACCTTGAAATCTAACTCTTTTAAAGTGGTAGTGGAAAAAAATCAAATATTTTAAAACCCACTTTCAAAGAGCTGACCTTTGCAAGGGAAATGGCGCCAAAAAGTGATGGGCCAAATAATTACAACAAGATTTTTTAACTCCTCATATTAACTTTAAATGACAACCCGATCTTTATGCAAACTTATGAGGTGAGATGCATTTTATGTGCAACTGCAAGGTCTTAATTTACTAATATGTATCCTATGAATGATATGAATTTAACTAAATCTAATCTACACTAACAAATAAAATGATCAAATTTGATAGTTGATTTCCATTGATTATTCACATCATTGAGTTCACAATCGTCACTCCTATCCCCCCTAACAATGTGCAGGGGCAGGTGGAGGTCAAGAGTCACTTCCTATTGGATGAAAA
>ML786131.1:275241-308677 GCA_009831015.1 Picea engelmannii
TGTATGGTGCATTTTAGGGTTATAACAATGATCCTTCAACTACTACTAGATCACTCAATCTTTACAACATTGGAAACCATATTATATTCATTGGATGTACTTCAAAGTGTTGAACATTGTAAGGTAAAATTACTGGAAAAAATCCATGAAAATAAAGAAATGAAAGTGTTCCTCAAATAAATATAGTAAATTCTTAACTTTAATAGTTCATCCCCTTGAATATTTATCCCATTTAGTTCATAATCTTCATTCCTAACTACCTTGACAATATGAAAGGGAAGAGAGAGGTCTCTAATCATTGTACTTGGGTGAATATTTTAGGGAATGGATCAATGAAACAGACGATCCTTTAAATACTACTAGATCACTCAATCCTTACAATATTAGTAATCATATTAGAATCCATTAAACATACATCAAAGTACTAAACATCATAAAGTAAAAGTAATAAATTAAATACATGAAAGAAATGGAATGTTGGAAATGAAAGTACAAAAATTTAAAGAGAATAAATAACAAATAAAGGAACAAAAATGCAGAAAGAAAATTACATCCATTAAAAGAAAATAGTACAATATATATCCAATATACATGTATAGGGGATTCAACCTCCATTGCATCTTCAAAACGGGCCCAAACCCACCGGGTGGATCCCTCAAGATAAAAACACCATTTACAACAATAAACTTGAACCAAAAATCTACACTACTTCCAAATTTGAATTTACGATTAGAGAGTAGAAAAATAGATGAATGACAATCCTCAAAAGGATACTAGCCTAATCTATCAACTATTATTCCTATTATACTTGAAAATAAGTCCTATCTAAGCCTTCCAATAAATCCCTTGATTTATGGAGGTTGTTCTAAAATCTCCTAAAATTATGCATCATGTTTTGGGGGATTACTTTCCCTCTTAGACAATTTGAATTTCCTCAATCAATTAATATTCTCATTGGTTGGGTCCATTTGATGATACCTGCAAGTGTTGGCATCTTCTACATAAGGTTAAGGGACAAGATCCATTAAAATATCACTAGCCATCAAGTTTGTCTGAAGACATGAAAGACATGGATCAATATTGTCTTGGTGGTTTAATTTATTGCACTTATCCTTTCGGGATCACATTATTATTCGTATGCAACATATGCAACAACGATCAAAACAATCAAAACCACTCTAATATCAATTATATGTCACAATTCAACTTGAATTAAGCAAATCATATATAATTAGATAAGCATAAGTCATATTGGTCATAAAAAAGAATGAATGTTTCTCATGAAGATTTTGGCTAAGGGGAAAGAATCTATCAAACATAGATGTAGAATGGACCATAAAATATATAAACTAGAGGCATATCAATAAACATTGGGTTGTGAGAGGCATTTATTGGATCTATCGAATGGCCTTCCAGTTGTGCATCTTTCCACCAAGAGGGCGCCATTTAGAACTGGAGATGATTTTATCTTTGGGTACAATCCTACCACATGACCATTATCATAATAAATTATACATCAAAAGGATACATGTTCATAGTCAAATGGTTGATTCCAACTTTCATCACCACATCCCATCACTATGTGATCAATGAGATCTTTGCTTAAATTTACATAGACGCATACCTTGCCATATGTAGTGAAATTATAACGATTGGTTTTTGAATCCATGAAGATGAAAGTACCCAAATAATTGTCAATGAAAGTGAAGGTCACTAATCCTTTATATTCCAAAGGACAACTAGGTAGTTTAACCCATAACAAGACCACCATTAGAGATTTTTTATTAGGATTAAAGTTTGGCTGTCAAAATTTCTTAAGTAATCTAGTGCCATATAGAAACCAAAGTTCATTGTGAGTGACTTGTGTCTACTTTTCCAATGTTTTAATTGTAGAGTAAAATATCCTCATGCATGTATATGAATGGAAATTGTGTTCTTTAGAAAAAACCTGAGGTCACTTGTCTCCATACATGGAACCCCTTAAGGGAGGGTCATATGTTGCTGATTAACATGTAAATCAATTTATGGATGAGACAAAAATCTGCAAGGTCTATGAACATTGCTAGATCGATCTAAATGTTATGTGTCAAGGTAACCTAATCCTCACTAAAATATGGAATAGAGCCCTTATTTGGCACTAAGGAGAAGTTGGTTGGTTGTGCGGTGTCTTAATATTTCATAGGGTGAAGGAAGTTTATTTGAAAGAGGGATCCTTTTACATTAATATACTATTTTGTATTTATATTCCAAAGTCCTAATTAGGAGGGCCTTATTTTATGCATATCATGTTTAATAATGCCTTTCTAAAAAGAATTTGATCATTGAAACCCCTAACTAAAGAAGTCCTCTTTATTCGAGACTTGAGTAGAATAGAGTAGAGTATATTATCTATTAGTATGAAATGAAATATCAACTAGGGATATATCATTTCAATAATGATTTATATATATATAGATATCACATGGATATTAATCACACTCTATATTGCACACACAAGTATGATATTTGTTTAAAATAGGGTTTCAACATGCATTCAATAAAGGAACTACATTGCAACAAATACACTCACATAATTACTTAAGACATTGAATTGGGAAGGTGAACCAAGCAAGTATTTACTCCTTCTTAAGGAGTATTTATATTATCAAGGAAATGGATGGAGAAGTTGTACCTAATCCAACTAATCATTCGTTTAGGTTTTCCTTTTCATGTGTTTTATCACTTACATTATACTTTACTTTGTTCATAAATTTTCATTTGCATTCGTATAGTATATTTTTATTATTTCATTGCATGATAACTTTTACAAGGGATTAAGAGGCCTCTCAACATATCCCCCAACCTCAAAGTCTTGCTTCATCCCAAAAAAACTATGCAACAACATCTTGGGTCATGTTACTCTTTTAGCCTTTGTCTTCAATCTGGTAGGTGTATGTGTAGTTAGTGAGACTTCCTTTTGGTTGCCCCTCTCACACCTACACAACACTTGTGACATGATTGGTTCTGTTTTCAATGTGAGTGGATTTATTTGTGCTCTTCTAACTCATCATTTATTGTCCTTCTGGCATCTAAAGTCACAACCCAAGGAACTACTCTGCAACTCTTCTACCAAGTGACTCAATCATTTCATTCATTCTTGTGTCATCACATTTTTCTTTTAGGGTCTTTATGTGTTTGTCCTTTAATGTCACTTTTTTGAATGTCTTCTACTCTTGTCATTGTAGTGAGAATCTTGGAATCGATAAATGCTACAAGTCAATGCTCCAATCAAATGTTTAATCAATCATGTTGCAATAATTCTCAATCAATTGCTCAATTCTAATGATGCAATGTCTCTCAATCAAGTTCCTCATCAAATGCTCAGTTGGTCATGCTACAAAAAAAAATCAATTAATTCTTAATTTTATTTCTCTGTGCCTGTGTGCTTAATGCCCCATCCAAAATGCTCAAACATAACTTTCCAAGGTGCTCTACTTCTGTCAAAATGTATCTATTTCTCAGTCAAAATCTCTTTTCTCGATCTAAACCTTTTATTTTTCTCTCATTGGATCTTCAAACTTTGTCAAATTATCTCATGATATTTGGTAATGTACTAGAGTCTACAATTTATATTTACATGAAGAATAATTATGAATCAACTATGACTATAAATTTTATGTCTTTTCTAAGACTCTATGTTACATGATTATGACTTGAATCGATTTGACTCAATAACTAAATCTACTTTCAATATGACTCTCTATTACTCATAAGGTGTCTCGTTCAGGATTCATTATAGACCTAATAAAATTTCTTAACTATATTTTGACTGTCATCATCAAGAAACCATCTTTCAATGCAAAGGTTGATGGGATCACCTACCTTGACGATGCATGTTTAACCACCTCCTTTATTTTGACTGAATTTAAATTACAAAATATAACAAGCTCATTTTTTTCATTGATGTATTTATGACGATAGAACAATTATACTATCCTTCATGTGATTTTCATAATAAGATTCCATATTTTCTAAACATGACCCTTTAATCTCTATAGTGGATTTGCAATGTCTCCACGACTAGACAACCCAACTAATATTCCCATGTCAATTGACTATATTTACAATGTTGTCTATGTAGACTAATATAGTAACATCAATCATAACTTTATTTAGGCTCTTTTTACATCAATGAACCTTAATTGTTGCCATCATAAATAAATTTTCATACATATAGAGACTCAACTAGGATGGTTAAGCCATTCTTTTTGGAACTTAAATAAAAATTCCCCTTTTTATATGCACCTCTTGAAGGACATAAGAAACGAAAAACGAATCTAGTGAAAATTAAATAAATAATAATATATACAAGCTCATCATATAATCATATAAATTGAAAATTTTAACTAAGAGTGATGTTGGCATTTCATTTATAAAAACAAATCACGAGATTCTTTTTTTTAACAAGTTCCATTGTTGTGGCGATGTCCCTGCTATTATAGCGTCAAATTCCACCTTTGAATTTTCGATGCTCTTGTTGGCCTTATCCCTATCCTCCTTATAGACAACTATTCCCCATACCTCCTTGAGTCCTTTTAAAAAATAATATTTTGAAGGATGTACGCACCCTCACAACTATGCAACCCACGTACACACATGCTACTTAAGGGGCAGCCACATACATGGTAATAAATGTTCAAAATATATAATTATGCCAAAATTAATGACATGTTATAGGATTGGTTAGTTTCCTAACTCCTTTTTACTATACTCAATTGTCTCTAACCAACTAGAGACCGCATAAAACAAACATTTTCCTCATGGAGAAAGGTAATGATACTTTGCACATTCAAGCAAACACTCATCTGAATATTCCCACCAAGTCTGTAAACCCATTATATCCCTCTTTCTACTGATTTATTAATGTGGAAACCCTTGTTTCCAATTTCTCTATGATAACCAACATTATCTTTCCAAGAGTTTCCATTTATAATCTCTTTGGGCTTGTGGTGACTTTAGTGTCAAGAACATCCTTATAGCAGGAGCCGGGGTGGAGGGATATAAGATCTATTTAGACATGGTAGGGTCACATAAAGTAGGTATAAGTTGCAACCACCTTGTTGTTATCCATAAATAATACAGAAAATAGGTTCCTTCAAAGTATCTTGTGTTATTAGTGTTCATATTTACAATTCTTTTGTATACATTTCAGTAGAACACTAATTGCTTCATTCTTTTCTATTATTTTTCATAGAACTAATAGGTAGTTATTTCTATAACTACCTCTCCATAAATATATACTTGATCAAGGTTTTTGTAGATTGTAGAGAGACCATTGGGAAGGAGCAAAAGGACTCTATCAATCGAGAACAACATCGAACATTGTGATCCGAGTGAGTTGATTTTCCTCTTTTTCAATAAGTTAGTTTTTTCTATGAAATTCGGTTATTATATCTTAGTTTGGTATTTTTTTTGGAATTTACTTTGTATATGGTCATTGGTATGCTACAGTAAACCCACTACAGTAGGGTATTTTCCCCAAAAGCACCTTCCAAAAAGCTTAAGTGCACATTGATTTGAATCACAACACCGAAACTGTTGTTTTAGCAGTAGAAGAAGTCAATTACATTGTGTTATTGTTTTATAAAACTCTGTCAATTCTTCCAAGAAATAAACTTGCTACAACATTAATGCACTGGCTTATGCAAACAAAAATTCAACAATCGGTATCAAAGAAAAAAGATTTTGCACACATTCAATAATAGTATTGCATTTATTACATAATCTGAGAATCTTAATATATCATAATCAGTTTATTACATGATCGAATAATTTTCACACATTGTACATCTACTAAGGATTAAATTACTACACTTAGAAATTCAATCTACATGATTTTTTTCCGATTATACTATTATCTTAAATTTAAATATTAATAATATAGACTAAATAAATTGAACTCGCATATTACATGACTAAGATCAAATTTGTGTAGATTGCAATTGCATGCTTTATTTAGAATATATGACTAAGATCAAACTTGAGATTGAGCGAAGTTATTTACAATTTGCTTATAAATTTCAATAGAAAAAACTAGCTAACATTGTGGTTCAATGGTAGGGAAACCAGTGGATGTTGGGTTCAAATTCCGATTAGAAATGCTTGCTCTTTTTCTCCATGAATTTCAAAGGGATAGAATTTTCCAGGAGACCTACTTCATTAGCTATCCATTATAGGAAATTTATAGAGTCCATCTCTTGGAAAGTGAGGCTACTCGATTGCTTGGTAATTGTGAGAATAAATAGGACTCTGTTAAGGAGCACTTTTTTTAAAACTAACGACAAAGTTTACACATGTTCATATATTTTTTTCTAACCATATGCTAATATTGATTAGAATAATTGTAACTAATTTTCTCTACCATCAACCAATATATTGACGAAACTAAACTAATTTTTGTGTGAGAGAAGAAAGAAAGGAAACTTATGATAAAATTGGGAAACAAGAAGAACGTGTCAATTGTTCCCAGTGTTCACTCTTTCACATAGCGATGACACTTGTAGAGAGAGTTAGAGAAGTATGGATATCGGTTGTATATTGTGAATCCATGAATTCATGTTTTCATTTTACCCTACCATCCCTACACATACTCTTCTAGTTTCCATTCTTGCACATACTTGGCTCGACCACTTTCCTTATAGAGATGATGGCATCCATCCATTCCACATAATTTCTATTGCAACTAAGCCAACATCTATTGCAACATTTTAGGTCGTCATAGATATTCACAATGGGTGACCATTAGGTAGAGGATACTTTTCATATTTCAATTCTTTTTTCATGTTGAGGTGTAAGAAACATCTCACAATAATAAGAAGAATCACTAAAACATAACTTAAAATTACCATCTATGGAAAGATATCTATGTACCCATATTTTGTATGGTAATGCTAAATTTTCAGGTAATATGAATGCATTGTCAGATTGTGTACCCTTGTTCATCTCTACCTTTATTACTCTCCATTGTTGGTTATGAATTCCCTTGCTTCTTAGTGAAAAGGAGGGCTCAAAACAAACTGAGATAGGGCATTAGGTCACTAGGCTTGAAAGAATTGGAAGTTGTACTAAATAAAGCTCGACCCAAATTATTGTTTTCCAAATATTTGTAGACCTGGACGATAGCTTCATTACAATTGTCAATCTTTCCATTTTATGTATGAATGTTATCAAGAATGAATTCTATATACATTTTTTCAAGTTATATAAACTGAAATTATAACATAAGGTCAAATTCAATGTACCTTATGCACTATTTATTCTTTTTCATCTACACTAGGTTTTGTTATAATCGAAAGACAATGAGATAAGACTTTGTGGGTGCAAGTTTTTTAAGAACCAAATATCAAAATAGAATAAAAAACATCAAAATAAATACTCAACGCCTTGACAAAGAGATAATTTCAGATAATATGCCTCTTCAAGGGGGAAACCTCCTTATACACCACATAAATTTACAAATACAAGATGATTCCAAATGAAAAGGCCTCCTTGGTATATATAGGATACTAAGAGGTACAATTATAACTAATGGATCCCCAAGCCAAAATAAATAAAATAACAATACTAATGTAATATGCCCCAATTAAGGGGTAATGTGCCATTATTTAGGGCTTAATATGTCCCTCCCATTCAAACAAGTGTTGTCCTCAATGCTTGAGTCATTCTGGATGCTTATGTATAAAAGACTCATCTTCCGAAGTGGAATATTCAAAAGGTAGTTTCCTCAACTTAATGAGATACTCTAAAATGGATCTATTCCTCAATTGGTGAATTCTTGTGTCAGTGATAGCTTCGGGCTCTAATATGATTTTTCCTTCCTCATCAAGTTTTGGAAATATAGTTTGAACTGGGATCTTGTCACCTATAACCTTCTTTAAGAATTAAACATGGAAAGCTGGGTGTACTCGTGAAGATGCATGCAACTCCAATTTGTATGCCATAGTACCAATCTTTTGCAACACCTTATAAGGGCCATAGTAATTTGGTGATAATTTACTATCCTTCTTAGCTTTCTTGAGTGACATATTTTTGTATGGTTTTAGTCTTAAAAATAGCCAATTCACTACTTCAAAATTGCTTTCACTACGATGTTGATCTACTTGTTGTTTCATGTGATTTTGTGCCATGGTCAGGTTGTCCTTTAAGAGTTGGATAACTTGTTGTTGATGCTCGATGTGATCTTCCACTGCTTGAACCTTATATTTTTATTTTAGAGATGAAGTGATGGAAAGTGGGTGATATCCATAGAGTGCCATAAATGGTGTCATTTTTGTTGCAGTATGAAAGGAACTACTATACCACCATTCTGCCAAAGGTAACCACTTGAACCATTGTGTTTGTTTATCATAGACTAAACAATGAAGGTAGACTTCCATACATTTTTTCACTATCTTGGTTTGTGATGCAGACCCCCCTTCTCTCCTAAAGAGTCTGCAACCTCCTGGTCAAGGATCTTAATCTCTTGAGATGGAATATCTCTTTCAGGCCTTCAATGGCCCTAAAACTTTTTACACATGTCCCTTTCCCTCTTTATCCACAGATCATATGAAACCCATGGGCTCCTGCTGAGCTCCTGTCCCCTTTTTAAAACTTTAATGATTAGGCGCTAGCTCTCTAGGCTAGGCCCCTCTCTCCATGTGACCTCGGGTTATGACCCATGGATAGACCTCATGGGAATTCTGGACTCTGGGCTTCACGTTATCTGCACTCTTCTCTTCGGGATTCTCCCGAAGGCCGAATACGTGAAATCCTTAGATCAAAGCAATGGTTCTTAATTATCCAAAACCAACGGTTGAGATCTTCTCTGTGCTTCACGATATTTTCTAACTACTCAATGCAGTTCTCCAGATTCATGATCCTATGAATCTGCTTATCTGTTGCCACATATCCCCCTTGAAACCGACAGCTAGGATTCACTTCGCGACTTTGTGAATTCATGCTTCGCGATTTCTCAAATTTGGCACATTGCTTCGTGCAAATATTTCGAAGCCCATCCCATATCTAACAGCTATCAGCGACCTCTATTTCCTCCGAAGGGATATCAACTGTTAATACGAAATCTTCAACATATTCCTCCCTTTCTGTTGATTCTTGGTCATTGTCTCTCATGAGCTTGATTCTGACGCACTCCTTGTGAACTCAGAGTCTCTAACGAATTTTGGACTTAGTGATTTCTTCAAAAAGAAACCTCTCTACGGATTACTTGCGCTTCACAGTCCCATTTTTGACACTTAGTTGATTCTTCGAATTTGTGCACTCCTTGCAACAAATTCTTCCACAATACGTAGACTCTTACGGGTGACTGTGCACACCGTGCAGTAGTCTCTTTGCACTCCTTGCAAAGGGAAAGTTTCACGCTGTCTCTTTTGATATTCTGAGTCAAAAGAGACTCTTTCAATGCACTCCTTGCGGACTATATGCACACCTTGCATGAACTCAACAAAGAGAAACAATTGAAACTTTTCCAAACATTTCATAGTTTCATATAATCAACAACATAACTCAATCATTCATGAAAACATAATAACATAGAACTGTAAATAGTAGCAAAACCATGCATTTGGATCAATTTTCCTTTGTTATATTCATTCAAATGTAAATGGCTACAGCTATGATAAAAACAACAACTAAAAACTCAGCAACAACTAACTCACAACAATCTCTTACTAACTTACAACAACCTCATTCGGGCATACAAAACCTCTATTTATCTCATAGGGCTCTTAGGGTCCCCCCCGACTACTCGTCTACTCCAGAAAAAAAAATAACTTCTACTTAGTTTTAGTTCATTAAAGTCTAGGAGTGAAACTCCCAGATCATTCATGATCGTTCATCTCCCAAGTGCTTGATCTTCTTCAATTTTCGATCATTTCAAAAAATGAATTTGCAGAAAACGCCAACGGTTAAGATTATGAAATGATTCAATGGCACGCTAAGGCACTGAGTTGTCTCTCTACGTAGGCTTACTGATGATGCTCCTGCAACATACTCCCCTGGCCAAAAATTCATGGACTCCTATCCATGAGCTCTTGCACTGACTTTCCATGCTTCTGGATATCAGCTTCATTTTCCCAACTGGCATCTTCTATCAGGTGTCCCTTCCACTTGACCAAATATTTAAAATAGGTCTTCTTCCTGGTCTTATTGCTAATCCTCTGATCAACGATCTTCTCCATATGTGGATTTTCATCTACAGACATTTTCTTTTCACATTGAATCTCTTTCTGATCTTTTATTTTTCCTCTTCATCTCCATTGTAAGGATACAAGTCTGATATGTTGAATATGGGTGATATTCCCACATCATCTGGAAACTCAATCTCATAGGAATTTGCATCAAACTTTCTTAAGATCTTACATGGCCCTATATTCCTCCTCTTCAAATTGTTATATGTTCCCCTAGGGAACCTTTATTTCTTGATATGTGCCAGAACCTGATCTCCTACTTCAAATTGAAGCTCTCTACGATGTTGGTCAACTTTGTGCTTGTATTCTTGGCTAGAGTTCTGCAACTGCTCTCTGATTTGGCTATGGAGCTTCTGCATTTCTGCAGAAAAATGCTCTGCTCCAGCGCTTTTGATTTCACTTTGTTCCAGGTCTCTCAACTCAGCTACTCCCCTTGGCTGCATTCCATACAGTATTTGAAATGGGCTATTTCCAGTGCTCCTGTTTGGTGATTCACTGTATGCAAATTCTGCTCATGGAAGAATCTGATCCCACTGACTATGATGCTCAGTGACCAGACTCCTAAATAATTTTCCCAAAATTATGTTCACCACCTCAGTTTGTCCATCTGTCTGAGGGTGATAAGCTAAGTTAAAGGACAAATCTGTCCCCAAATTCTTCCACAGTGTTCTCTAGAAATGACCAATGAATTTAGTATCTTTGTCTGAGACAATAATTTTGGGTAATCCATGAAGATGAACCACTTCTTTGAAATATAAATTTGCAACATCTGTTGCATCACTGGTCTTCTGGCATGAGATAAAGTGTGCCATATTTGAAAATCTATCCACCACCACAAATATGGAATCACATCCTCTTTGTGTTCTTGGCAGTCCCAACACAAAATCCATGCTTATTGCATCCCAAGGCCTCTCTGGTATTGGAAATGGTTGATACAATCCAATGTTCTGTCTCTTACCTTTTGCATGTTGGTAGATTCTACATCTGTTTACAAACTTTATCACTTTTGTTCTCATACCTGGACAGTAATATGAACTACTCAACTGTGCAAATGTTTTATCATGTTCAAAATGTCCATCCAATCCTCCACTACGCTTTTCCTTCAAAAGGTTATCCCTCATTGATCATTTTGGTATGCACATATGATTTCCCTTGAACAACAATCCCTCTTGAATCATATACTCTATCCATTTCCTTTTGTCTCTCAGCACAAGATTTGCACGGTCTTCGTATGCTTCCCTGAAATCTGGATAATCACTTTACATTTCCTTAAGGTGTTCAAACCCTAAGGTCTTCACCTGAAACTCCTGTAGAATCAAACATATCCTTCTCAATGCATCAGAAACTTTGTTAGCATTTCCATAAATATGTTTTATGACAAAAGTAAAATTCTGCATAAACTCAATCTACTTTGCATGTCTCTGGTTTAATTTCTCCTGTCTGGTTATGAATTGTAAAGCTTGGTTATTGTTGTACAAGATAAATTCCTTTGGAACAAGGTAGTGCCTCCATTTCTTCAAGGCTTGAATTATAGCATAAAATTCTTTATCGTATGTGGAGTACTTTCTCTTAGTCTCATTCATCTTCTCACTAAAATATGCAACTGGCTTATTATCCTGGCTCAAGACTGATCCAATTGCAACTCCACTTGCATGACATCTCACTTGAAATGTCTTCCCAAAATTTAGCAATACCATAATTGGTTGTTCTGTTATCTTCTCCTTCAATATATTGAAGCTCCTCTCGGCCTCCTCTATCCATTTAAAATACTTGTGCCTCTTTTTCACTGTATCCATCATTGGTGCACAAATTCCACTGAAATCTCTAATGAATTTCCTATAGAAACTATCTAGTCCATGGAAGCTTCTCACTTCAAACATACTCCTTGGTGATGGCCATTCTTTGATTGCTTTCACCTTCTATGGATCCATCTTCAATTCATTCGAAGAGATCACAAAACCCAAGTAAATGATCTTTGTCTTAATAAAATAGGACTTCTTCAGGTTTATCGACAACTTCTCCTGGTGTAGTCTCCTCATCACTAATTTCAGATGTCTCAAATGCTCCCCTTTAGTCTTGCTAAATACCAGTATATCATCTAGATATACAACCACAAACTTGCCAATGAAATATTTCAGTATTTCATTCATCAATCTCATAAAAGTACTTGGGGCATTTCTTAATCCAAATGGCATAACAGTCCATTAATACAACCCTTCATTTGTATTAAAGGTTTTTTTCCACTCATCACCTTCTCTCATCCTTATCTGGTGATATCCACTTTTCAAATCTATCTTAGAAAATAATTTTTCTCCACTTAAACAATCCATTAAGTCATCCATTCTTGGAAAACGAAATCTATACCTGATGGTGATCTTGTTAATGGCTCTCGAGTTTGTACACATTCTCCATCCTCCATCCTTGTTTGGACTCAACACAGTTGGTATTGCGCATGGACTCAATATTTCTCTGACCAAACCCTTGTCTAACAAATCCTCGACTTGGTTCTTTACCTCCTCATTCTCTTGAAGTGTCAATCTATATGTTTCTTTGTTTGGCAGGCTTGCTCCTGGTATCAAATCAATATGATGGTTGATACTTTTGATGGGTGGAAATGAGTTAGGAAACTCATCCACTACTATGTCCACAAAATTTTCCAACAATTCTTGAACTTCTTCAGGAAAATCATCCATCGAATTACTTGTAAGGAAAACTTTGGGTTTCCTCACCACAACAAACTACATCTCTCATTCCTTCTTGACTTCTCTCAGGAGTTCCTTCCAACTCATGAGAAGTATGCTTATGTTGGCTTCTTCTTTTGCTTTCTTCTCCTCTATTGGCAAAAACATGTGTGTCCTACCATTCTTCTCCAAGGTGTATGTATTTTTCCTCCCATCATGAATGAAATTTCTGTCAAACTACCATTGTCTTTCCAAAAAAACATGGCATACATCCATGGGAATCACATCACACAGAATTTCATCTCTATATCCTCCTATCTTAAATTCAATGAGGCGTTGTTTAGTTACCATTACCTGGTGTCCTTTCTGCAACCATGAGAATTTATATGGATTTGGATGTGCAGTTGTCTCCAGCTCCAATTTCTCCACCATCTTTGTGGATACTAAGTTTCCAGTGCTCCCACTGTCAATTATCACCTTGCATACTCCATATTTAGTCTTCCAAGTTGACCTGAATAGACTGTTCCTCTGCACCATCTTTTCAATTTCCAGCTCTAGTTTTAAGAGAATCTTTCTCAACATCAGGGATGTTCCATCCTCTGTGCCTTCTACTTCAACATTCCTTTTATGTGCTTCTGAAATGTGAGCTTCACCTCCTCCTTTATTTCTCTCAGGACAATCCCAAGACATGTGTCCTATCTTTCCATAGACATAACACCTTACTTATCCTCCTTTGCTTCTTCCTCTTCCTCTAGAAGAACTTCTTCCACCACCTTGTCTTCCTCGGGAACTTCCTCCTCTTTCTAAGTGACTGTGTGGCCTCTATGTCTCATCTTTGGATTTATGTTCCTTATCATTGGAAACTCCCTTGCATTTGGTTGGGATTTTTCCTCTATTTCATTGACTCTGTTTTCTGGCCAAATTATCCTCTGCCTTTAGAGCAATCTGATAAGAATATTCTATTGTCCTCACTGACATCATGTTGATCTCATCTTGGATTTCATACCTCAATCCATTTATATACCTAGAAAAATTTTCCTCATCTTTCTCTCGCTATCCAGTCCTGATGTTCATCTTGTATAATTCCTTCGTGTACTCTTTCACTCTCATACCCTTCTGCCTTTGGTTCTGTAACTTCCTGAAAATATTTATCTAATAATCTTTAGGCATGAACTTATCCTTCAGTTTGGCTACCATCTTGTCCCAATTCTTTATCTTTTGGTTGGATTTTCTTCTCCTCTCAGCCTGCAGTTCATCCCACCATGGTGTTGCATGTCATTTCAGTCTGGTGACAGCATGTCTCATATTTTTCTCCTCATCGACATATTCATATTAGAAATATTTGTCCATGGATCTTATCCAATCCAACAATTCTTCAGCATCGAGGTTTCCTTCATACATTCAGATTTTTATCTTTGCTCTAGCTCCCAATCTAAGAACCTATCTCAG
Source organism: Picea engelmannii (assembly GCA_009831015.1). Lineage (NCBI taxonomy): Eukaryota > Viridiplantae > Streptophyta > Pinopsida > Pinales > Pinaceae > Picea > Picea engelmannii. The sequence continues at coordinate 289,595 of ML786131.1, forward strand.
CAAGCATTCTTCGAAAACATTTTCCCCTGCAACTTCTTCAAATTTGATTTCTTCACTTTATGCATCATTGATGTCTCCAACATCAGGTTCCCTTCTCTGCACTGCCTCCATCGCCTCTAATATTTCACGAAGCTCTCTCATTTCACTTTCTACAGCGCGATTGGCTAAAGGTGGCTCCACGTGTCTCCTTGGTGGCAATGTGTTGACTGTCTCTCACACACAAATTACACCTTTGAGATCTTCTTCGTGTCTTGAAAACAATTTCAGGCTCTGATACCACTTGATGGTATCAAACTATCTCCTTTGTAATTGTCTCCTTCGCTTGAAATCTACAAACGAAGTCAGGCTCTCATACCACTTGATGCAGACCCCCCTTCTCTCCTGAAGATTTCACAACCTCCCAGTCAAGGATATTAATATCTTGAGATGGATTATCTCTTTCATGCGTTCCATGCCCCTGGAAAATTTTACACAGGTCCCTTTCCCTCTTTATCCGCAAATCGTATGAAACCCACGGGCTCCTGCTGAGATCATGTCCCTTTTTTAAAAATTTAATGATTACGTGCTAGCTCTTTGGGCTAGGCCCCTCTCTCCATACGACTTTAGGTTATGACCCGGGGCTAGACCTCCTGGGTGCTCTAGACTTTGGGCTTCACATTATCTGCACTCTGCTCATGTCCCCAAGGCCGAATACATGAAATCCTTGGATGAGATCAATGGTTCTCAATTATCCACATCCAACGGTTGATATATTCTTCGCGCTTAGCGATATTTTCTAACTTCTCGGTGTAGTTCTCTCGATTTACGATCCTGCGAATCTTCTTATCTGTTTCCATGTATCCCCCTCGACACCAATGACTAGGATTCACTCCACAACCTCGTGATTTCACGACTTTGTTCTTCACGATTTCACAAAGTTGGCACTTTACTTCGCGCAAATATTTTGAAGCCCTTCCAAGATATAACGACTATCAGTGACCTCGGCTTCCCCCGAAGGGATCTCAACTATTAATACGAAATATTCAACATATTCCTCCCTTTATGTTGATTATTGGTCATTGTCTCTCCTGATCTTGATTCCGACGCACTCCTTGCGAACTCGGAGTCTCTAACGAATTTCAGAATTAGTGATTTCTTCAAAAATAAACCTCTCTACACACTCCTTGCGCTTCACAATCTCGTTTTCGACACTTAGTCGATTCTTCGAATATGTGCACTCCTTGCAACAGGTTCTTTGGGAATACTTAGACTCTTGAGGGTGACTGTGCACACCTTGCAATAGTCTCTTTGCACTCCTTGCAAAGGGAAAGTTTCACGCTATCTCTTCTCATCTTTTGAGTTGAAAGAGACTTTGTCAATGCACTCCTTTCAGAGTATATGCACACCTTGCATGAAATCAATGAAGAGAAACAATTGAAACTTATCCAAACATTTCATAGTTTCATATACTCAACAATACAACTCATTCATTCATGAAAACATAATAACATGGAATTATAAATAGTAGCAACACCATTGATTTGGATCAATTTTCCTCTGTTATATTCATTCAAATTTAAACGTCTACGACTATGATAAAAACAACAACTAAAAACTCAGCAACAACTAACTCACAACGATCTCTTACTAACTTGGATCAGCCTCATTCGGGCATACAAAACTTTTATTTATCTCAGAGGGATCATAGGGTTCCCCTCGACTACTCATCTCCTCCAGAAAAAAAAATAACTACTACTTAATTTCAGTTACATCAAAGTCTAGGAGTGAAACTCCCAGATCATTCATGATCATTCAGCTCCCAAGCGCTTGATCTTCTTCAATTTTGGATCATTTCAAAAAAAGAATTTACAGAAAACACCAACGGTTAAGATTCTGATTTCTGAAATGATTCAACGACGCACTAAGGCACTAAGTTATCTCTCCATGTAGGCTTGTTGACGATGCTCCTAAATCATTTTTTCCATCAGATTGAGGATGATAAGATGAGCTATGAGCCAATTGAGTACCCAAATAAGAAAATAATTATGTCCAAAATTTTCCAGTGAAGATGGGATCTTTGTCACTTACAATAATATTTGGGCTTCCATGTAGCTTTTGAATTGTCTCCATGAATGTGGTGGAAACTGTACTGGCTTTGAAAGGATCAGAGAGTGAAAAAAAGTGTTTGTACTTGGTTAGTCTATCGACAATCACCATGATGACACTCTTTCCTTTAGACGTCGGTAACCCTGTGATGAAATCCATGGAAACCTCCTCCCATCGTTGGCTTGGGATGGATAATGGTTGTAAAAGACCTGAGATCTTAATTGTTTCCACCTTATTTTGTTGGAAAACCAAACATTCTACCACAAACCTTTGAACATTAGTTTTTAGGCCATCCCAAAAAAATTCCTTCTTGACCCTATGGTAGGTTTTCAAAAATCATGAGTTCCCTCCTATCAGAGAGGTGTGCAATTCCAAGAGTACCTTTTGTTTGATTTGGGAGTTCTTGCACAAATATAAGCGATATTTGTACCATAGTGAATCATTTTTCCATGTAAATGTATTTGATGCACTGGAATCCTGCTGCAACCTTTGAATGAGAGTCCACAAATTTTCATCATTCTTCCATTCATCCCTAGATTCTATTATCCAATCGTGTTGGATGATCGAGATGGCATAGAGAAAGGCCTCAACATATTCATCCTTTCTTGATATGAATATGGGAGTGATTAGCCTCCAATAATGGTTTTATCCTGTCACTCCTCCAAAGGGTCAGCTATAGATCATTCCACTTGAGCGGATTGCAATTAAAAGGTATAATTGAAGTCTTGATATGTTCACATTTACATTGAATTTGATCTCTCTTTTAAATTCTTTATGTGTTACATATTATGTTTGCATTCAATAATCTAAGTGCGAAAATTCATGAAAGTGACATAAGAACATAAACACATAAGAGAGATGACACTTCCCTTGATAACAGAGTTCACCCAATATGGGCTACATCTTCGGGTATTGCTCCAAAGATTGACCACTTTATTCTCCTCATTGTAATGATGTCTCTCCTTTACAAGTCTTAAGGCCAAAGTCCTATTTTCAGTGACGACAACAAGAGACCATAATGTGATCAAGAATGTTTACAAGCTTCACAAGTTCTCATTCTCATGAGGCATCCATGATGCTGACATGGACATCATTCCCACATACTCAATATAGAAAAAGAGGAAGAATAAGAAATGATCCCCATCATCATGGAGTCATAGAATGTCTTAGATTTGTTTCCCATATCCAAGCATGTATGCAACCCATATACCAATTTTGACAACCACGAGATTCCTTACTGCTTCATTGGCCACTTATCATCCAAGTGCCACAATTTATCTTTCACATGTAGCTGATTTGTTTATGTGTAAGAAGAGAAGAAAGAAAGAAATAGAAGGAATAAGTTGGCCTTGTTGCCTTGCTACAGCTTCTCCATGCTCCTTCAAACCTATATCAAGCATACTATGATGCAACATTCAATGAGAAATCAACATATTAAAAAGCATGCTTACATTGGCTCTTCAAGAATTTATCCTATTGATCAGAGTCTCTACTGTCAAAACAGACATCGCCAGCTAATTCATGTTGTCAAATAGCATAAATTTGACTATCAAATCATCTCCATTGGACACCGTCACCTTCAGGCCTCCTGTGGACCTCTACCTTGATCCACGTACAAGTCTGTGCAATTAATTCATTAAACTCTTCATCGAAATCCATTCCTGATATAGATTGGGTGCGATCACCTTTTATCAAATTATGTGGGTGGATTACCCAACAAGGGTGTTAGCCCAAGTTGTTGGCGAATGCTAAATTTTGGAGTTGGTTGGGGAGGTCCTGGGTTCAAGCCCATGGGCCTCCCTTTTTTGGTGTGTTGTTACAACATTTTCCAGTTTAATAATTGTCGTATTGGGTGGAGAGATTTAGACCGCATATGGCAGGGTTTTCCACCATATTTGGTGGAACCACGGCTATCTTTAGCGGATCGGGGTTAGTCATTGGCCAACCCCTATTTTAATTTGATTTTTGGTTATCATACCTCATTGGGAATTTTCTTTCTTCCACATGGAAACCCACGACTGGGCCATGTGGCGACCATCCATTGGCCCACTTGTCTAGCTGCCAAGTCATCTGCATGCATGTCAGCCACGTGTCATCCGGTGAATGGCACCATGTGTCAGTCTGCAAGAGAACCACATGGTGGCTATTGGGTGTTGCCACATGGTGTCATCTGGGGTTACCATGTCGCACATTTTCATTGGCCCATTTGGTGGCCCAAAATGCCAAATCAGCATGTCACGTGGCACACTGTCATTGGGCCACATCAGCATGTTGATGTCACTGCCATTGTTCCTGCCATGTCATTGTACAGATGCCACGTCACCTGCCATGTCCTGTAAGACCTACCATGTGGTTGTACGGAATGCCACATGGCACTTTGTCATTGTTCCACATGTCGACCCAAAAATGCCAAATATGAGTGACACGTGGTAGCCTCTAGTGTTTCCACGTCAGTGTGTTGATGTCATCAAGACACATGTCGCTCTCTAACTGTGGTACGTACCCTGTATGGATGCTAGCATCATATGTACTGTTGTTGACATCAGCAGTATGGATGTTGACTCATCCCTATTCACTAGGCTAGGTTGACCAAAACTTTGACTGCAAATATCTTCCCATCCATAAATTTGTTTGATGAACTGTTTGTGTTTTTGGAAATTTTGTGAAGATCTCTTAGAAATGGTGCCCATTTTTATTAGTTTTGAGGACTTTGAATTTTTTCCCTTTTTCATTTGTTAAGGTCATTCTAAGCCTCCTGGGACACTTTTGAGACTTCTGAGATGTTCCCTAGATCCTCTCAGATCACGCCTCCCAACTAAAAAGGACTTTTGGTCCCAAAAAGTCTTTACATTATGAGTTCTCAGATTCATGTCCATTGGAATTACAAAATAAAACCCAAACCAAGCTACCTCACAAGGCCTAAAATATCAACATGTGCAAAGAAAAAAAAGGAAGTGATATAAAAAAATTATCACTTTTACACAGTGCCCTTCTATGGGGTCTGAAATGCAACATGTGATTTACAAATATGGCCTCTCTCAACTAACTCAAGGATTTTCCCCATCCGTTTATTCATTACGTTTAACATGTCCTCTCTATCGAGTTGTTCTTTCTTCGGTAGTTGGTCTCCTTTTGGTGGTGGATTTTCTGGCAACACTTCTTGATTGGTTGTCTCCCTTAGAGGTGCCTACTTGGTGTTCTTGTTCCTCTTTGGGCATATATCTGGATGCAAGGCCCAACAAGTGGCCTTATGATGTCCATCTTTGCTACAGTGGCTATAGTAGCTTTTATTTTTCAGAGGTGTATTTCCCCTACTCTTTTCTGTGTGTGGAAAGCGATCTTCTATCCTTGTCTTTTTCCTAGTTTCCATAACCTTCATGTATAAGGATTTTCTCTTCCAACAATGGGACACTCCATGGTTATTAAATACACAAAAAGTGCATGGTATTTGATGCAACAAGCTCTATTGTACATTAGTAACATGATTATAATAAAATGGAACTATAGAGTTTCGATATTTTTTATACCTCAGTGAGTTGTCTCTAGAGTTAGGCTAGAAAGAAGAGTTGGCCTTAGCCCTTTCATTGTGATGCTCATCTATCCCTGGAGATGTCTCAAATCCTCGATCATGAGAAGACATGCTCTCATCCTAAACTGAATCAATTCCATCTCCTGATGATCCATTGACTTCTGGAGTCTCGGTGACTATCCTGGGGTCCTCTTCCCTAATGGTTTTGGAGCTTTCTCCAACATCCTTTGGGACATAACCTATCCTAGCATAACAAGGCCAAACCATTGCCTCGATGGGATCCATAATACATTTTCTATATCCAAGGCTTCCTCCTTTGTATCCCATAATTCTCATCAAATTTAAGTCGATGCATGAAGTATGTTTTTCAAGGACTTCAAAAGGGTCATCAACATTAACCAATAAAGGGACTAAACATGGTTTATTTACCTCCATCCCAAGCCGATATTCTTGGTCTACTTCCTAAGATGTGTCCAATTGTTCTGGGTGAGAAGGATCAATGGATGATGCTTCTAGGTATCCTCCTTGGTTTCTAGATTCCTAGATGTCATCTTGACACAAATCTGTGCATTCATTTGCATTGTCATGCTCGAATCCATAACTAGTGAAGTTGTCATGGTAACAAAATGGTCTTATCATTGTCTCATTCGTAGACCCTTCTACTTTCTGAATCTTCATGGCTTGAATCTACTCTTACAACCTTTAGTTTTCCTTCTCTGCAACATGCAACAATGTATTCAATCCAACATTCTCTGCCTGAAGGATTTGGTTGAGCTCTTGAAGCTCATCGAACCATAAATGTTTTGGCGATCTCACCATTTTCAGCTTCAACACCTGCAACCGGTATCAAGCCTGCTCTGATACCACTTGATATGAAACTAGAAGTGATAAGCTTCCAATAATGGTTTTATCCTATCACTCCTCCAAAGGGTCAGTTATAGATCATTTTACTTGAGTGGATTGCAATTAAAAGGCATAATTGAATTCTTGATATGTTCGCATTTACATTGAATTTGATCGCTCTTTTAAATTCTTTATGTGTTACAGATTATTCTTGCATTCAATAATCTAATTTCATAAATTCATGAAAGCGACATAAGAACATAAACATGTAAGAGAGGTGACACTTCCCTTGATAACGAAGTTCACCCGATATGGGTTGTGTCTCTGGGTCTTGCACCAAAGCTTGGCCACTTTATTCTCCTCATTATAATGACGTCTCTCCTTTACAAGTTGTAAGCGAAAATTCCCCTTTTCGATGACGGAAACAAGAGACCATAATGTGATCAGGAATGTTTACAACATTCAAAATTTCTCATTCTCATGAGGCATCCATGATGGTGACATGGACACCATTTCCACATACTCAACATAGAAAAAGAGGAAGAATAAGAAATGACCCCCATCATCATGTATTCATAGAAAGTCTTAGATCTGCTACTCAGATCCAAGCATGTATACAGTCTATATAAAGATCTTGAAAACCATGAGATTCATTACTACTTCATTGGCCACTTATCATCCAAGTGCCACAATTTCTCTTTCACATGTAGTTGATTTGTTTATGTGTAAGAAGAGAAGAAAGAAAGAAATAGAAGGAATAAGTTGTTCTTGCTGCCTTGCTTCATATTCTCCATGATCCTTCATACTTGTATCAAGCATACTATGATGAAAACTTCAATGAAACAACATATTAAAAATCATGCTTACATTGGCTCTTCAAGAATTTAGCTTGTTGATCGGAGTCTCTGCTACTGAAACAGACATCGCCATCAGATTCACATCATCAAATAGCATAAAATTGACTATCGAATCGTCTCCAATAGAAACTTTCACCTTTAGGACTCCTCTGGACCTCTACCTCGATCCACATACAAGTCTCTACAATTAATTCATTAAACTTTGCATCAAAATTCATGCCTGGTATGGACTGGGCGTGCCCATTCTCCCCCTATGCATTGGTAAGGATCATCTTTTATCAAATTATGTGGGAGGATTACCCAAAAAGGGCGTTAGCCCAAGTGGTTGGTGAATGCTAAAGTTTGGAGTTGGTTGGGGAGGTCTTGGGGTCAAGCGCACAGGCCTCCCTTTTTTGGTGTGTTATTACAACCTTTTCCAGTTTAAGACTCCACCAGATTTGGTGGAGAGGTTTAGACTATATATGGCGGGGTTTGCAACCAGATTTGGCGGAACCACCACTAACTTTGGCAGATCAGGGTTGATTGTTGTCCAACCCCTATTTTAATTTGATTTTTGGTTATCATCCCTCATTTGGAATTTGGTTGCTGCCACTTGGAAACCCAAAATTGGTCCACATGGCGTCCATCCACTGGCCCACCTATCTAGCTTCCAATTCATTTTCTTGTGTGTCAGCTATGTGTCATCTGGTGAATGGCACCATGTGTCAGTCTGTGAGAGGACCACGTGGTGGCTCCTGGGTGGTGCCACGTGGCATCACCTTGGGGTTCCACGTGGCACATTTTCATTGGCCCATTTGGTGGTCCAAAATTCTAAATCAACATGCCACATGGCACATTGTCATTAGGCCACATCAGCATGTTGACATCATGTTGAAGTCACTGCCACTATGCCTACCATGTCACGTATGACCTGCCATGTGGTTGTACGGATGCCAAGTCACCTGCCACATCCATTACAACCTCCCATGTGGATGTACGTATTTCCACATCGAACTTTCTCATTGTTCCACATGTCGACCCAAAAATGCCAAAAATAAGTGACACATGGCAGCCTCTGGTGCTACCACGTCAACATGCTGACATCATCAAGACACGTGTCACTCTCTGACTATTCCATGTACCATGTACAGATGATGATGTCATCCATACTCTTTTTGAAGTCACCAATACATATGCTGACTCATCCTTGCTGACTGGGATAGGTTGAAAAAAACTTTTACTGCAAATATATTTTGATCCGTAATTTCGTTTGATGAATTGTTTGCATCATTGGAAAGCTTGTGATGCGCTCTTCACAATGGTGCCCATTTTTCTGAGTTTTTAGGACTTTTGTTTTTTTCCCTTCTTCATTTGTCGAGGCCATTCTGAGCCTCCTGGGACACTTCTAAGACTTCTGAGATGTTCCCTATATTCTCCCAGTTCATTTCTTGAGAGTGCATCTACCACACCATTTTGCCTCCCTTTTTTGTAGATTATTTCAAAATCATAACCCAACATCTTGGTCACAGATTTTTGTTGTTCTTTTGAAGATAGTCTTTGTTCCAAGAAGTATTTAAGACTATCGTGATCTGTTTTTCCCTTGAAGTTCCTACCTATTAGGTAAAGGCATCATTTCTTCAATGCATGTAGTATTGCCATCATTTCCTTCTCATAAATGGGTTTATGTAAGTCCTTTCCCTTGAGTGTCCAACTTTCAAAAGATTCCTTCTTGCATTAGAACAACACCAACACCATTTCCTGAGGAATCACATTCCACAATAAAGGTTTTTGTGAAGTCTAGTGTGGTCAATATAGGAGCTTTGAACATCACCTCTTTAGGTTTTTCAAAATCTTGATTTCCCTCTAGAATCCATGAAAATGCATCCTTCTTGGTTAATGTTGTTAAAGGTGTTTCTATTATTCCATAGTTATGAACACACTTGCAATAGTAACCTGTCAAACCCAAAAATCCTCTAAGATTCTTCAATGTTTCTGGAATCAGCCAGTCCATCATGGCCTTAATATTGTTGGGGTCTACGTTGACACTTTCATCAGATACAATATGACCCAAATACTCTACCTCCTTCACCCCAAAGAAACATTTGGATGGTTTGGCATATAGTTGTTGCTCCTTTAGTAGTTGTAGCACCTTGTCAACATGTTGAACATGATCCTCCCAATACTTGTTATAGATTAGTATATCATCAAAAAATACCAACAAAAATTTTTGAAGGAAGGGATTGAAAATGAAATTCATCAACCCTTGGAATGTGGAAGGTGCATTCATAAGGCCAAAAGGCATGACCAAAAATTCATAATGGCCGTCATGAGTTTAGAATGTTGTTTTTTGGGATATTTTCTTCTTTCATTATAATCTGATGATACCTTGTAGGTTGAGGTTTTTTAGAAGAAGGAACATTATTCTCTCGATAGATGTTAGGAGTGGTCCTTCTAGTATCCATGGGCATATTTTTACTTTCAACATTTCTCGCCACCCTGAACACATTCTCCAATGATTTGGGTTCCCAAAGACAAACCTCATGTTGAATGTTATTCTTTAAAGATCCTATGAATACATCAATCAAGTGCTCATCTGGAATATTCATTACCTTTATATTCAATCTTTGGAAGTTCTCAATGTGCTCCGCAACTAAACACTTTTTCTTGAGATTTATCAATTGGATAAATAAGGTATTACTCCTTGTATCATCATAGTGTGCTATCATTTCTTCCATGAAAATTTTCCAAGTAATAAGTGATGTGCGAGAACAAAGCCTTTGATACCACTAAAATTATTGGGTTCTAAATATAAAGAATTAATTTGTACCTTTTGTGTGTGTGGAACATCATGTATATCAAAGAACTTATCCATCTAAAGTATCCATGTGATTGGATCCTTGCCATCAAACTCCCTCATATCGATCTTAAGTGGTTGGTCTTCAACCCAAAGTTGGAGTTTATCCAGTCTTAATTGATCTTCCTCATGTCCTCATCATGAATTTCATGGGATACATTTTCACTTTTAGGTGGCCTCTCTATTAGCAAATTTTTCAATCCTTCCATGATCTCCCTTTTTAAACCATCCACCTTAGTATCCATTATTGCCTCCAACTTAGCTTCAGTTGAATCCATCATCCCTTGTAGTTCATATTTTGTTATTGTCTTCTTTTGTAAATAATTTGTGTCCCTGTGCATCTCTTCACCTTCATCAAGAGTCCAAGTAGGACTGTTTGAAGGCTTATTTGGTGTATAAGTTCCTTTTTTTGGTGGAATGTTTCCCAAGTATCACTTTTAAACCTTGATTTCGAGGTGGTTCTACTAGACTATATTCCTTCTGTTGTATCTCCAAAATTTCGACCCTACTGAGTCTGAAATTGTTTTTCTATATTTTTCTTATATGTCTTCTCTACAATTCCATAGGTTTGATAAAAATTGGATGTGTCAAGTGGAAGTTATGGTAACTTCCCCACACCTTGCTGATCTTTGGCCCTTCCAGGAGAGCGTACTTGTAAAGCATTCCAAGAGCACAATATCTGATAATTGATCCTAAAAATTGCAACATAAATACCAAAGACTGTCCACTATCCAATGCAACTATTATCACTTAATTTGGATACTGATTGAAGAAGATATCATTGTTTTACCCAGAAAACATGTTTGAGACTAGTTAATATGACTAGTCATCTACCCTATCTTACACAGGGTGTATCTACAAAAGTAGGATGACCTAGAAGATGAATTTTTTATCAAATCTACCTTGATAATTTCTGTGAATAGCCTATGGGTTTCAGGTTTTGAAACTTCACAGAAAAAAAATTATGGTGAAATTCTAAGATGACTAAATTCATTATGATTCCAGAACCCTATCTTACATAGACTATGTATATGAAAGTATAAGGCCTCAAGTGTTGACATTTGAACCCCATATAATTTTATCCATATACTAAATATCCTCTAAGGGGTTCCTTCTAAAACTTCATAGAAAAATAGTTATAGTGAAAATTCCAAGGTGTCTCAGATGCAGTAGGGAAACCCCAAGACCTTGAGCTTTGATACCAAATGTTAAGAACCAAATATCAAAATATCATAAAACAACCTCAGAATAAGTACTCAAATCCTTGACAAAGAGATGTATTCAGATAATAAGCCTCTTTGAGGGGGAAACCTCCTTATACACCACATAAATTTACAAATATAAGATGATTCCAAATGAAAAGGTCTCCTTGGTATATATAGGAGACTAGGAGGTACAATTACAACTAATGGACCCAAGACGACATAAATAAAACAAAAATACTAATGTGATATTCCCCAATTAGGGGGTTATGTGCCACTATTTATGGCTTAACGAAGTTGTCCCTTCTATCGCTATGAACTCCAGTTCATGGGAGGGTAGTGATAAGATTCCTAGAGGGCCATTCATCCATATCCATTCTTGCTCTTATTTTGGATATCATATCAATAGGAGGGTTCAACTACAATTGTTTCTACTTTGATATATATGGTAGTTTTCATGTCTCTATTGTTGGTTCTTTGTTGTTGGTTCTCCCACTGACATTCGGTCAACTGAGTTAAGGATATGCACTATAGTCTTTCTGACAGAACCGAAGAAGTTGTACTTTTGTTGCAAATGAGGTCTATGAAGGACAACAATGATTGCATAGTGGATATTGGTACATCCGACATTGATTTATGGATGACATCCTAGATTTGGAGAAGGACTTACTTGTGGAACCTCTCAGAGGCATTATGGATTAGCCAATGAATAACTATGGTGGTATGGCGGTAAATATCCTAGGAATATTTGGATAAGGTTTTTCTTGTGGAACCTCTCAAAGGCGTTACAGACTAGCAAGGTCATGAGTATTTTTTATGTTGTCTTGTGAATATGGTGAATAAAATAGAAAGAAGTTAAACAAATAAAATTTCATCAAATAGGCAATAGTCTATTGAATAGGATTGTAAACAAATAAATTTTTATAAAAAAATTCATGAGAAAAATTGCAAACCATTCCAAAAAGTTAGGATATAAGGAGATGTATTAAAACAAACATGAACTAATGTGCATTCAACGATGAATCAAATACTATAGTCATGGCCTTAAGAAGAGACTAATAAATTCATTTCTAAAGGAAAATTGATATTATCAAGTAGAACCTAAAAGAGGGTGTACAATGGAGTGAATTAATAATGGGATCTCAATTATCATTGTGTTGATTAAATTTAAGAGGATTTTCAAGCTTGAAGATGGTGAAAATAAAGGAGTTGGTTATTATAAGGGTAGGTGGTGGATATTGGTTATAATTTTTTAATGATACTTTTAAATAAGATGATTGTTTTCATGTTAAGGGTGATCCTTTATGTTATTTATTATAGTATGAGTAAAAATTATCATGGGTCAAAAAAGATTGGATTACAGATTTTGAATTTTGGCTTAATTATTGAAACATAAAAAGAACATGATCAAATTATTAAATATTGAATCTTTTGTCCATATTAAATTTTAACATAAGTTTGGAAGAAAAATATTTAATAGGAGGAAGTTGAAATATTAAAAAATATTTATCAATTCTGATCTGATTAAACAAAACCATTTTGTTGACACTGTAGTCTTGAAAAAAAAAGAAATATCGTTAAAATCGGGACCAATTCTTATGATCTCCGTAATGAAACCAATAGTTGGAATAACCAAAAAAAATCCCTGAAACGAGTAAATTTATAAAATTTGTGATAAAAAATCAAGTTTTTTTTTTTTTATGTAAGTTAGTTGATGTTTTTATTAATAGAGTTCAAAATAGAACATTGTCAAGATTAACTGCGACATACATTTGGGGAAACCAAGACCACGATCAGTCAAAAAACAATGCTTATCTTGCACGACTACCATGCAGAGTTCTTTAAATCCATATCCATAGTAGTAATATGGACTAGTTATCTACTGAAATCAATGTAAAAGATAATTGACATAACCAGAAGGGGAAGAGTAGCTCCCCTCTTTGAAACTGCCAAAATAAAATAGTTATTTCCAACTTAGGAAGACATGTTCCTACTTCTATATTTGTTGAGTATCCTCATGTTCCTCGAGATCTTCATCAATCAAGAAGGGGTTGGATGAGGTACCTTCTGTAATCCCCAATTGTGATCCCCAACGTAGCATTATATATTTGTAAATATTATGAATGGTCGTGGGCCAAGCAATGTAATATTTAAACATTGTACATTGAAAATAATAATAAAATGTAATACAACGTCGGATGTAGACATGTAAGGACTAGAGCAATGGGGGGCTATGATTCCAAAAGAGAGGGGGATTAACTAGGGTTTTGGGGGGGTTTCATATTCCTTGAGTCTTAATCCATATTCATTAATTAGTTTGTCATTTATCCATTTATCCCTTTGACTTATTAAACAATCAATCTTTGAATTCATGTAAGAGGTTTGATGAGGAATTCAACCAACTCAGTTATGAAAATATGGGTTATCTAATCATCCTTGGGGGAAGAGTAGGAGTTAAGGAATCATGGGAGAAGAATTAAATTTGAGTAGAGGGGAAGATAGTTTTTACAATTAGCAAGAACTGAGGAAAACTATAGAAAATTTTTGTAAAAGAGTGAACAACCATAGTGTGTATTGAAGGAAACAATTATTTGAGCACAGTGTTGCAACAACTATTACATCATCTGTTGTAGAAACATAAACATGTTATTGAAATAATAATATGTTGCAATATCTTCATTGTTCATAATTAGGAATTGGAGATTATTCATTGTTCAAAGGAAATCAACCATCAAGTAATAATTGGGCAGAAGGAGGAGGATCAACAAATGTATCTCCATTGGGAAATTAAAATGATAATCCTCAAAAAAGTAGTGGTTGTGCAATTAATCTATAACAACCAATTTTAGAAATGAGGTTAGTAGCACTACAAACAAAAAACTAGCACATGAACCTGACACAGAGTCAGAAAGGTAACAGTCCAAGGGAAGAAGACACTTCAGATGTCTTATTTAAAGGAAGTTATTTTCTTCATGAAAAATCATTATTGCATATGTTAATGCAACATTAGAAACATAGATATGTGTACTATGATAGTAAAAACAATAACCTTCATAATATCATGGATGCTTAATGAAATAGACAATACTATTTTTGTTGGTAATTTCTGGAGACAACAATGGCCATTTTCACACTGTTAAATTGGGGTCTCGGAACTTCATACAAAATTAAATGAGGCTATTTTCTAGGGTCAAAATGGTGTATTTTGTTGTATAGTTTCAACAATATAAATTTTCATTTATTTACCAAAAAATAAAAAATTGGTTGCTACTTTGAAATTTACTAAATCTAACTAGTCATTATATGTGAAAACAAAAGATATGTCTAGTTAACAATAACTATGCAATGGTAGAAGAATTGTTCATAGATGGTCAAAAAGAATAAAAAATAGAGAAATGTTACCTAGACAATAGTACATCCATAATGACTGTCAAAATGAGCAAGTGTAGCTTGATTGGCTAGTTCCAGTGATTGTTGAATGATGGAAGGATACTTCTATGGGATCTATGCTAATATTCTTTCCAATGAAGTTACCAAAAATTCCTTGGGATCTATAATTTCTTTGACTGGGTTGCAGCAACAATTTCAGCACAGTGTTGTAGCAATTGTTATAACATGTGTTGTAGCAAAATATACATATTATAAAAATAATAACATGTTGCAAGATCTTCATTGTTCATAATTAGGCATTGGATATTAGTCATTGTTCAAAGGAAATCAACCATCAAGTAATATTTTGGAAGAAGGAGGAGGCTCAACAAATGTATCTCCATTGGGAAATTAAAATGATAATCCTGACCAAAGTAGTGGTTTTGCAGGTAAGATATAACAACCAGTTTTAGAAATGAGGTTAGTAGCACTACAAATAAAAAACTAGCACATGAACCTGACACAAAATCAGAAAGGTACCAATCCAAGGGAAGCATACACTTCAGATATCTTATTTAAAGGAAGATCATTTTTTCACTCAATATCATTATTGTATATGTTGATGTAACACTAGAAACATAGATAGGTTTACTACGATAGGAAAAATAGTAACCTACAAAATATCCTATATGCTTAATGCAATAGACAATACTATTTTTGTTGGTAATTTCTAGAGCCAACAATGGCCATTTTCACATTGTTAAATCGGGGTCATGGACCTACCTAGAAAATTAAAAGAGCCCATTTCCCAGGGTCAACATGGTGTATTTTGTTGTATAGTTTCAACAATATGAAATTTTCATTTATTTCCCAAACAACGAAAATTGGTTGCTACTTTGCAATTCACTAAATCTAACTAGTCATTATATGTGAAAACAAAATATATGTCTAGTTAACATGTAATATGCAATGGTAGAAGGATTGTTCATACATGGAAAAAAATAATAGAAAATAGTACATCCATAACAACTACAAAACTTAGCAAGTGCATCTTGATTGGATGGTTCCAATGACTGTTGAATGATGGAAGGATACTTCCCTGGGGTCTGTGCTAATATTCTTGCCAATGAAGTTACCAAAAATTCCTTGGGATCTATAATTTCTTTGACTAGGTTGCAACAACTGTTTCAACACAGTGTTGCAGAAACTGTAACAACATGTGTTGCAACAACATAAACATGTTATAGAAATAACAACGTGTTGCAAGATATTCATCATTCATAATTAGGCATTGGAGATTATTCATTGTTCACTGGAAATCAACCATCAAGTAATAGTTGGGTAGAAGGAGGAGGATCAACAAAGTTATCTCCATTGGGAAATTAAAATTATAATCCCAACCACGGTATTGGTTGTGCAGAAAAGTTATAATATCCAATTTTAGAAATGAGGTTAGTAGCACTACAGAAGGAAAAAAAAAAAAAACTAGCACATGAACCTGACACACAATCAGAAAGGAACTAGTCCAAGGGAAGAAGACACTTCAGATGTCTTATTTAAAGGAAGATAATTTTTTCACTCAAATTTATTATTGTATATGTTAATGCAACACTAAAAACCTAGATAGGTTTACTATGAAAGGAAAAATAGTAACCTTCAGAATAGCCTGTATGCTTAATGAAATAGACAATACTATTTTTGTTGGTAATTTATGGATCCAACAATGGCCATTTTCACACTGTTAAATTGGGGTCTGGTACCTTCTTACAAAATCAAAAGATCCCATTTTCCATGGTCAGCATGGTGTATTCTAATGTATAGTTTCAACAATATAAAATTTTCATTTATTTGCCAAAAAACAAAAATTGGTTACTACTTTTCAATTGACTAAATATAACTAGTCATTATATGTGAAGGATAATTTTATGGGGCCTGTGTTGATATTATTTCCAATGAAGTTACCAAAAATTCCTTGGGATCTATAATTTCTTTGACTGGGTTGCAACAATTGTTTCAACACAGTGTTGCAACAACTCTTACAACATATGTTGTAACAACATATGTTGTAACAACATAAATATGTTCTAGCAATAATAACATGTTGCAAGATCTTCATTGTTCATAATTAGGAATTAGATTATTGATTATTCAGAGGAAATAAACCATCAAGTAATAGTTGGGAAGAAGGAGGCTCAACAAAGGTATCTCCATTGGGAAATTAAAATAATAATCGTGACCAAATTAGTGGTTGTGCAAATAAGTTATAAAAATCAATTTTAGAAATGAGGTTAGTAGCACTACAGACAAAAAACTAGCACGTGAACCTGACACATAGTCAGAAAGGTACCAATCCAATGGAAGAAAACACTTCATATGTATTATTTAAAGCAATATAATTTTTTCACTCAAACTCATTATTGTAAATGTTAATGCAACACTAGAAACATAGATATGTTTACTATGGTATGAAAAATAATAACCTTAAAAATAGCCTAGATGCTTAATGCAATAGATAGTACTATTTTTGTTGGTAATTTATAGAGCCAACAATGGCCATTTTCACACTGTTAAATTGGGGTCTAGGACCTTCCTACAAAATTAAAAGATCCCATTTTCCAGGGTCAACATGGTGTATTCCGTTGTATAGTTTCAACACTATAAAATTTTCAGTTATTTACCAGAAAACAAAAATTAGTTTCTACTTTGCAATTTACTAAATCTAACTAGTCAGCTACATATATGATAATTAAATATAATTAAAAGTAATCAACATACATGATATTTTATCAATTTTCAATTGATAAAATTAACAAGTCAACTACAAATTTCAAATTCCAAATAGGCTAGAATCTAATAGACAATTGTCTAGTAATCTAAATCAAAACCCTTCTCTACATATTCTTTTGATTTATCCATTTCTTTTTATCTTTTTTCTTAATTTAAGATGGCATCCTACATGCATGTAGCATGCCATCAATTTGAAATGTCTTTCCATCAAATTTCTTTAAATCTTGTTAACCTATGTGATTAGGCATGTTAATCTTGTTATCTAATATATGTTTACTTAAGAGGAGTGGAAATAAATTGGTATAAAAGTAAAAAAGAAAATGTTTAACACCCTATTAAGTAATGACATTGGGGTAATTACATAGTGATATTAGAGTGAAAAGAAAGAAATATGGAAAAAAAATTAGAGCCCAACCAAATGAACGTGTCGATACATTACACAGAGAATCTCTTTGTCCAATCACCTTGTTGAGGTTGACTAATATTTTTGAGTCACTAAGATGAGTCAAAGTCAACATGGGAATTGAAGCCACCAATCTTTTTCAAAGTCAAAATGGGCTTAGGAGTCCCCGACTTTACTAAATGTTGACAAGGGTATTGAAGTCACCAAGTTTGTTTGAAGTCTACTTGGTCATCAAGCTGACTTATCATTGTCAATCTTGACCCAAGCTCAAATCAAGAGACCTTCTATAAATCACCTAGATATTAAATCACTAGAACTCTTGGAATTGAAGACAGAAGCTCTACATTTTTCTACAAATATGAGTGAACCCTTCTATTCATACTATGTGCATGTCTCTAGCATTATGAAAATGGTCATATCCAACATTTGTGTTGCATATACAAGTCAATTTACCCACACCTAGGAGGAATAGCAATGAAAGGTGGATGCAACAAGGTATATATACATTGATATGCATTTGAGTAGGAATTCCTATGGTTAGATAGTGAATTTGTCCTCTGCATTTCGTTTCACCACTTCTTGTAGTTAGACAACAACGTTCCAAGTATGAGAAGTTGTAATCTATTATGTTATCTCTCCTCGTAATGATATGTTCTTGTTATATTCTAAAATGAATGATTTGTAATAGTTGGGTTCATTTGGACCATTATCTCATATATGGGGAACATTATGCACAATTTTGAACTAAATTTAAATAAAAAATGCATATAAGGATGCAACATCAATAAAATTAACATGGACTAAACTAAGAAAAAATCAAACTTAGTACAAGAAACTTTAAAATTGGAAGTCACTTTTGTCTTTCCATCTGATTTATCAATATTGTTGTCAATGTTCATTTAACCAATCGCTAACTCAAGCAAACATTTTATATCTCCAAGCCCTATGAATATGTATTTATGCACATTGAACATTGGAAAATTAATGTTAAGGGAGAACATAAAATGCCACGTCAAATTACATTCATTAATCTCTAAAAACAATATCATTGAATGGATAATAGGAATACTCTAATCAGATCCTCTTGGTTTCGACAATAAATATTCTCTACTAAATAGAACCAACCATGTGAAGGTGGAAGCTCATTTGGCCCCTCCTCCTCCCCCCCCCCCCAA
>ML786131.1:308727-345673 GCA_009831015.1 Picea engelmannii
GGAATCCACTACAACAATAGAAAGTGTTAAAAGGATATGGTTGGTTATTATTATTCATAGCGGTATTTCATTAATAAAAATACCATGACTGTGTTTTTTACCCAAAGGAGTAGTCAACACCATTGGTTAGGTTTTCATTGTTTCCTCTCCTCTCTGATCACCAACCTCATCTACATGCTCTACCATTGAAACAATAAACGTTATAAGTACACCATTTGCAACTAAATATTACTAATCGTCAATATATACAATTGATTTTAAAGACACATACTGTGATGGGTCTGCACACCACTAGAATCATGGGGTTCTTGTCCAGTACCATTGTTGAAGGAACTAGGGTTTCTTGCATGCTTAAAACAAATAGAAACATTAATTGATGTGATAAATCAATCGTCTATATATGTTACAAGCAATGAACAATTACAGTCTTGTCATTTTACTTACCATATTGCTCGAAGGGTCAATTGATTGTGTTTCCCCAGGATTTTTCGATGTTCAACCACTGCTTGAAAGTTGATCTTCATGTATTCTTTAGTGGCTACACTATTGAACATATCCCCCAACATTGCATAATACGGTGAATTTTTCTTATTGGATGCAATTACAAAAAAAAAAATTGATGATATGAAAAATATGGTAAAATTATTTGGTACTTACAATTCGATCTTTTAATCTTACGTAACAACCTTGGCCAAGTTTGTTTTGCCCATGTTTTTCCAGTCTTTCCTTGGTGGCTTTGGACGTGTCCGGGAGACTACGAAAAGTTTCAAATATGTACTTAGACAATGCAATTTTTTCTATAGATCAACTAAAGAAAGTTCAACATATTCAATTCAAAATATCATTTACCTTCCAGGTCCAAGTGGTGTCTTCCCTTCATGTCTCAATGAAATCTCCTTTTCATCCTCATGTATATTCTTCCATTCCCTCTCAGGAATGGAGACAATATGATCATACTTATGGTTATTTTTCAATTGACTCCTATATTGATCTCTGGCATATTTCAAATATGTACCTTCATTAGAGGTGATATCGTGTTTGTTGAACGAATCACCAAACATTTTGACCAAATCGTTAATAAATTTTTATTTCAATTGTTTTTTCCGAGAATTCCACCATGTGAAAATGGTGGGCTCAAAAATCTCTAAGGCCTTGTCATGAAAGGTCCACTAAAAAATGTTGTTTCCTGCAAATAGATATGATAATAAGTTTAAAATAATCTAAAAGATACATGTTTCAATTAAATAATATGAATTAACTAAGTTATTAATAACTACCTAGGATTTGTGGTATCTTCATGGGAACCAAGTTTTTTTCCATCAAAATGTTGATCGATAGCGTTCCTGTGATTTTAACACGTGTTTCTCTAGGATAGCAGTGAGTAGACTCTTCTTCATGAGATTCTCTATCCACACCATCATGTGTGCCATGGTCTAGTGTGCATGGTGGGGGTGTCTCATGGGCACTAGGAGCTGTAGTCATCTGAGCCACAAATGGAGAGGAAAATAGCCTCGAAGGAATGTGGCTTGTGACAGGGTGTCTTGGGGTTTGTTCACCCCAACTACCAGTAGTGTCCCCTCGGCCATGATTTTGCATCATTTCCAAATATTCCTATAGAAAGAAATCATTTTTCGTTTAGCTCATATAATTAATGTACAAAATAGAAATTCATAAATTAATATATGTCACAAATAATCTATTTAAAAATGGCACTTACCACATATTGATATATAGTCTTCTCTAAAATTCTCATCCTTTCTCTAGTCTCCTCTATAGGCTTACAAGTATCCAATTGAATGAGTTCTATGTTTTTCTTTCACAAGCCCTTTCTAATTCTTTTCATTGGTTTGAGGGAGTCAAATATTCCATCACCTAGATCATCGTGCTCTGGTGTGCTTGTTGGTTGGTGCCTTCCCACGATCACCCTGCCACATGTCAAAATTTGTCATGTGCCTGGGGTACAAGATACACGCATGAAAGAACAAAACAAAGACATATGTCTGGGATTTTTTTAACACGCATGAAAGAACATAGACAATTTTTCACTATAAGCACTCATTATACCAAAGTTTTTGCAAATAATTTATATTTATAAAATTAAAAACATATATCTTATTTGTTGGATTACTGAGAGGGGGGTTGAATTAGTAATAGAGAAATTTAATCATTTTCACCATAAAATGCAAGTGTTATATCAATGTAGCAGTATCATCCAATAGTTGTAGAGTAAATAAACAATGAACAAATGAGAAATCACACACATACACAGTACACTAGTGTTTTACGTGGAAACCCAAAGAGGGAGAAAACCATGGAATGATTTTTCTTATATGTATTTAATAATTACATTCATTGGAAGCACCAACTTCCTTTGTTTTCTAGCTGCAACTTGAAGGAGGCTCCAACCCCCTAGCTTCTCAGGCTACAACCTGAAGGAAGCTCCAACTCCCCAATTCTCTGGCTACAACCAAAAGGAGGATACAACCCCCTATGTTCTCTGGCTACAACCATAACGTGTCTAAAACCACATTCCCTTGCCCCGTCCAACTGCCCTGATGTAGAAGTAGAATGATGGAACCACTGTCACACTATCACAATGAAATATATTGTTGTAAACCTGTACCAATCAACCAACACCAAACAACCTGTGCCAATAACCTGAACCATGCATCGATTTGTAATCAACCTGTACCATAAAAAAGTGCATCAACCATGCACCAACATGTACCTCAACTTGTACCATGAACAAGTGCATCAACCATGCACCAAACATGTACCATGAACAAGTGCATCAACCATGCACCAAACGTGTAAAAATAACATGTCACAAAAACCTGTCCAAACAACCGATCACAACAATCTATCTTATCAATCTTATCAACCAAATCAAATCTACTGACCAATATCAATCACCAAGACAAGTCTCAAAGATGTGCACCAACCAAGCATAACACAAAAACTCATAATCATCACCAAGATCAATATGTGCTTATAATAATATACCAATACAAGTATGCTACATCATCCATAAACCATGTGTCAACAATAATACTAACAAGTTCCTCCAAACATGTACCAAGTATGTACCAATCATTTATAAACTACTCATCAACTATGACTCATCAAGATGTACCAACATCATCAACTATACACCTCATGTATGTGTCAACTCATCAACTACTTGTCTCAACCATGTACCCAACATGTACCTCATCCAAAATCCCTCATCAATTTCATCATCCAAATATGATTTGTAACTCTATAATAGACTTGGTGTATATGATCGCATACCTACAAACCTTCTTTAACTTTAACAACAAGAGACTAGCATTTTCATAAAACTTTACTTTAGTCTCACATGACTAGTTTTGGATTATCAACAACCCTAACCTGAAATAATCATAATTATGTACCTGTAATGAATAGAGATCTGAAAATAGTACACAATGTTCTTTAGTTCTTTTTATGCAATTCCTCCGGGTTTCACTACTTGGAACATCTCAGAAAAGGAATTATAGAAAAAATGGCATACCTTGTTGAATTATGGATTATTCTAGAGAGCAAACTTGTAGAGCGTGCCCTGCACAGAATATTTGTTTTATGGATCTGAAAATTTCACACAGAATATTGTAGACTATACTCTAACCAACACATTTGGTCTTACTAAATTTGGATATGCTATGAAGAAGTTATGATGTTTTTGCCCGAAACACATGTTTTAGACTAGTTTCAAGACTAGCCACAGGCCCTATTTTCCACGGAGTGTAACTCTAAGCATACAACGACCCACAAGTTGAATTTCATAAAAAAACTACTTGCATATGTTTTCTCAATGACCTCTCAATTTCACAGTCTTAATCATTCTAGAAAAACATTTATTGCAAAAATGGTGAGATGACCTGTAAATAACATACCTTATAAAGCATCATCAAAAGAATTTATCCTCCCTTGAATTTCGGCCTTCTTTATTTCACCTTCCCTCTGAAATTAGGCTTAGAAATCCTTTGGTTACCTCAATCACCTATAGATATTCAATATTCTCAAGTTTGATTAAAATTAGAGATTCGTGCCCCTTATTTATACTCCCCAAGTAGCTTCCTCAAGGGGTTACCTTTTAACCATCTCAACCCACTTTCCTTATTTTAGGGTAACCAGCTTCTAACCACTTGCCCAATTACTAATTTATCCATTAAATTTATTATTTAAATAATTTATTTTGTATCCTCTTTGACTTATAGTACACTCATCACTTCACTTTACCTCTATGGGTTACCTTCTAACCATCTTAAACCACTTTCCTTATTTTAGGGCTAACCCACTTCTAACCACTTTTCCACTTAGTAATTTCTTCATTAAATTTATTATTTAAATAACTTATTTTTTATTCACTTTGACTTATAGTATACTCATCACTTCAATTTATTATTTACCTTCTAAAATCTCTTAAACCACTTTGACTACTTTGATCTTTTGGGGCGTCAAGCCAACATATGAGGGTCCTCCAAATTCGTAAGGCCATAATTCTCAAACCGTGAGGAGTTTTGTGACGTTCCACATACCATCAGAAATGGAATGACATGTACTATCCATATAGAATAGGATTACCTATAAATATATAAAAACTCATACAAGTATACATCAAACAAACTTGGGTCCATTACCCAAACCTGGGTTCTCCAACTTCACATGGCCATAACTCTCTAACCGTGAGGAGTTATGTGATGTTTCACGTACCACCAGAAATGGAATGAAATGTAATACCAATATAGAATAATATTACCTTAAAATATATTAAAACTCATACCATTATACATCAAACAAACTTGGGTCCATTACCCAAATCTTTGTGCTATCGGAATTCACTACCGGACTTTCTCCAAGGGTTGACATCAATCACTAAGGCTTGACATCAAGATACAATATCACTCTCCAATGGTTGACATCAATGAAAACCAACAATCCATAACAATTTTCCATCAACCTAAGCCAATTGTCTGACATTATTCATAAGAACATCTAAGCATTCCTCAAGCATGATTCATATTCATTGTAGAAAGTTTGCAACAATGTAAATATTAAAATGTTCATTGTTTATTTCATAAAATTTAAATCAATTTGAAAATAGATTAATATTTAGATTTCATCTCATTTACTGACTCAGACACGTACATAATGAAGTGGAGATGGTGTGCTTTAAAATTTAATAACATAATCCAAACTAGGACCTTTCCTATTGGTTGTTTCTTGTAGACTAGAAACCTGCAAGAAATGACTAGAAAAAATGTTGCTAGTTTCTTGAGAAACAATTTTCCCATCCAAAAACAACAATAGGTGCCAAAAATGGGTTTATGTCATGGTTATGTTTTTGGGATGAATGTTTTTCCAAAAACACCCCTCTTAGGTGTGGTTACTAATAACATAGATCCAACACTCGTTCATCTATATCTTTATTCCTATCAAACAGTCAATAATGTGGATGAGGAAATCCAAGTAGTCATCCTAGAACCATATCATTATGGTGGTAAGGCATCCAAATAAACCAAGACCTTGGACCATAAGGTGAATGAGGAAATCCGGGATGTCATTATAGAACCATATCATTCTGGTGGTAAGGAATCCAAGTACACCAAGACCTAGGACCTATACTAACATGTCAAGGAACTAATTGCATGTTGGAAACCAAGGATGATATCATCTTATAGAAGATTGACCAAAATCATCAAAAATACAATTCCCTCATCATACCATTTGGGATTCCAAAGCTAAATATAGAGAAGTTGAGGAAGAGACTGAAGTGGATGAAGAATCAAAATTTTCCCACTAAAAGAAAGAGACATGGACCCCCACACACTCTAATTTATCTCGACGCATAATCTCGTGATGATCTCCAGGTCTTCACCGCTTTAATTTATTTGCTATCTTATTCTTTTATTAAAAGGTCAGTTAATGGCCCTATTGGGTTATTGTTTATGTTTAATTTTATAGATTTTATATTCCATTATTTTTTACATCTCATACCTTTAGTGGACGCAACACACTGCTCAAAAATTTTGTGATAGAGTATAATAATTTAATTGGCTCACACCATCAAATAGAGATGTATATTGCAAAGGGTGTGAGCTCATGATTTGGTGAATTTAGTTTGATATTTATTTGTGAACTTGGTGTAACTTATTTTTGAGAAAAGGACTGATCCCAACAATAAAAAAGGGTAAATAACAAATTGTCAATATTCATCCTTCTCTAGGGCTCTCTGTCACAGAAACATCTAGCAATGCGCTCTCAGAGTCATATAAATATTCACAATGGTCTATTAACTATCTGAGCCAAAATATGTATCATCCCAAGTCCAGCCATCGAGAGGTAATTCAAGATTCCTTAATAGGACTGCATACCCTCTCCACTCAAGGCATTCCATTCAAAGAAGGTATTTTGGATTCATCTACCAATTATCATTTCTAAGCATTATTGAGAGCCATGTCGTTCCTCATGCCTTAGAGGGAGGGATATGTTCCTCATATCCCTGTTGTTCCTCTCAAGGATTTTTTGGCCCAATTTAGGGATAGAGTTGACAAAGTGTGAAAGGAAAAAATTTCATACAGTTCAAGAATCTAAAAACAGTAAATACCAGGAGAGAATAACCGCATTGAGAGATAAATTTACTAATTTTGGCGACATTGTTGGTCTAGATTGGGTCTCCTATGACACCCGAGCTAGGGCATCCTCTGTCGCTCTATGTTTTTACTTAGTTGGTGGAGATAGGGATGTTACTCCTCTTTTGTCTCTTGGATTTGGGGGTCAGGGTGGCCAGAAATCGTTGTTGGGGTCTTGTTAGGGTTGTCGTTCCTCATTTTTCTCTTATAGTCGGGGTCAAGTCGGACAGAAATCGTTGTCGGGGTTGGGGTCTTATTTTCTTGGGATTGGGGTTTTGTTTGTATTGCATTAAATTTGTTTGCAATTGGTAATTGTTGACAGGTCCAAATGGCATGTCAACAAAAATGGAAGAACGCTTGATGGTAGGTCCCAATTAGACCCACTCTCATTTGGTGTAGCATTTCCTGTGAGTATATGGGCCTCATTGTTGCTCATAATTAAAATAAATAAAATTGGAAAGACAATGAACTCCCCCCCAAAGCGTCCTATTTAATCCTAAGGCTAATAGAACTAAAAGCAAACTAATTTAATCCTAACTAATTCTAATCTATCCTGGGATAAAAACTAAAAGAATGAGTATAATGAAAGTTAACACCATCTGAACCAGGAATAACTCATATATTCTAATGATATATCAAAAAAATAAGGCTACATATATACAGATAAATATTTGAATAATACATCTATAACATCATTTTTGTACCCACAAGGAAACATGTGACAACATAAGAAAACAAAATAGAGTGCATAAATAATTCATACAATAGAATCATATCTATTGATCTAGAAGATAAATGCATAAAGAATAGTCTCTACTACATCCATAAAATCCACAAATTTCTAAAATGCCTCCTACCCTTTATTACTCAGAAGTAATAGTACCATCTTTTGTTACAAAGGGAAAAATTCATGTGTATATCCTATGAGTTCTTTTTTATAAGAAAAGAGAGAGAATCTTGAGTTCTTCTGAATCTTCATTTCATCTTCCTTCAGTTTCTTATTTTGAATTTTGAAAAGAAATGTGTGGGAATTAGAAAGAGAATCTGAAAGGACTCTTGGGTGGTTATTTTACCCAAAAGCAATTTACAAATGATTATTCATTAAAAAATAATTGATTCTAATCTTTTGTCTTCTTCTTCTTCTATTTGAATAGTTTATGAGTGTTTCTTTGTTGACTAAGATAATCCCAAATTATTCTCCTTCATCTCAGTATTTTATCTCTCTCCTAAAGATGTAATTTCGGCTCCTGAAGCTTCAAATGTGACTGTTTAAAGATGAACCATCCATTTTCTGATTAAATTTGGGTATGCTTTGTTGTCTGTAATTTTAGAGGATTTTCTCTTTTAGATTACCAAAATTTACCATGCCATTTTTTTCTTCTCTATTATATCTTTCTATGGAGATATCTCAGGCCTAATTTCATTACTCATAGTCCCGGATATGACTTCTTGAAGTTGGTATAGCAATTTCCCCCCCAAATATGTGGTTTTTCATTTTCTACATTTTCTAATGTCTTATATCATTTGTTTTGCATGGATATCTATACCATTGTATTCCTTTGCCCAATACCTTTCCAACGAGGTATCATGGGCATCATTTTGATGCATGTAGCAACAATCATGGTCGTTTAAAATTTGTCACTCAACAACCATTGACCAGGCTTGTGGCTTAATATGGACCATTTATTCTTGAACCTGCAAAAGAGAAATACCACCAGATGAATGATTCTAATCAATTGTCCATCAGAAACCGAAAATTTTAGAGTGTGTGTTTGGAGCTTCGCATCAGAGTCTTCCTATCCCTAGTTCAATTCCCATCCTGACGCATTAACTCTGAGAGTGAGATCTAGTTGTTCAATGGATCTAGAAAAATATACATTGTCCATCGGAGGAGTTGTTCCATAGCCTTCTCCAAATCACCAATGAAAAGGGATCGAATAAAATAATATATGAATATTCCTTCTTTGATTTATGTGTCGAAGATTAAATCCCAAAAAAGGGGTGATAATTTCCATTCAGAGCCGATTATTCAATGTACAAAAGTATTGTGGAGTTTCACAGTATCGACAAGGAATATCGAAGAATATTCCCCCATAGGTTCATTTTTCATAAAAAGAATATCTATATTGTCCTTTTAGTGACGACCAACTCTCATGATTAAAATTCATTCGAAATTTGAAGGAGATTGTTCGAGTGTTAACTCTGACCATCCAAAGTTTCAACCTGAATATTGTTGCACAAAAAAGAACCAACCATTCACTCAGGGAATAGATTGACGACTCGGGAGAGTTTTTCTTTGGTAATTTTCTCAAGGTTTAAGCTTGTGAAACTTTGAAAAGTAATTATCCCATGTTTCCAATGTTGGTTTCTTGGAAGGAAAAGGGGCTTAGCTTCAAAATATCTTGCAAAATTCACCACATAATTCAACTGTGAAAAATATTTCTACGTGAAAGAAGAAGACAAGGATTCGATCTGAGGTCATGAAGGAACATTCACTAACAGAGAAACATACATAAATCTATGTATTGTGGGTACTGTACCTATAAGGCCATCAACTCCAAGAACGAATGAAGGTCGCCAATCGAGTAGCGAGTGGAATGAAATCCCAACCATTCATCGGGGGAGGGTCTTCATAGTGGGTTGTGATATCAGTAATTGATGTACTTCAATGGAGAAGGATTCTGACAATGAAGAGTGTGAATTCTAGGAATGATGAAGCTCTGGCGTCATTGTCAAAGTATGTGATCAGAAGGTTGAGAAGAAGAGTCAAGATAAATCCCAATGATAATCAGAGCAGGTGGTGGATGCCACATCTATACCATGCATTAGTGCCAAATCGGATGGAACAGGTGAGAGAGAACCATGTGGAAGCCGCGTGGTAGTGAGGTGGAAAAGGTGAGTTTTGGATTAGGAAAAATTGGGAATCCATAACTTTTGATCCAGAACTCCGATTTAAGTATGGTTACAGTCATTGGAAATATCTCGACGAGAAGAAACCAACTATGGGATTTGGTCAAAGGAAATAAGATAAGAGAAGAAGGGGAAATATCAATAGAAATTGGGCCTAGGTTTCTAGAGAGAGGGAAGGCCAAATGAAGAATATAGTAGAGATCAATCTAAAGAGGATCAAGGATAGGCTCACAAGAAAGGTGGTTCCAACAACCTAGGGGGATTTGGACCTCGGGGAACCTGCAAGTGAAGGTAATCTGCTTCCTGACAAGGATAATTGTTGTAAGAATATAGGTCAAGTTCATGGACAAGGGTCAAGAGATTCCCCACATGCCTCTCAAGTCTGGAGTGCTCATGAGAACAAATTGGCCCTACAAACCTACTCCTGCAAAACAACAAAATGAGATCGACCATACGATCAAATGAAGAATTGTCAATACAATAAAAAATGCATTCCTTGCCTTTAAATCATTGTATAAAAGAGTGATAAGTTTATTCAATGATAACAAGGTGTCTATAGATGAGTGTTGGCACAAGTTTGATCAGACCAGGGTCCTTCTCGGGTTACCAACAAAAGGTAGCAAGTAGTCAAGAGTGTTAGCATTTTCATCTCCTCCGAAGAGAAGAATTCTCACCCAAAGTGCTGCTGAGACAAATATATAGGGAAGCGTAAGGAAAAGACTTAGGAGGATCCACAGAACCTTCGGGACTCATCCTAATCTTTCGCAAAAGACAAAAACATATATGAATCTTATGTATGCAAGAATCAAACCTACTTATGTTGCGAACAAGAATTTAAATGCAGAACCATAAAGTAGAAATTATAAACCATAAAGAAGTATTGTAATGCATAAGTAAACACACAGAGACACGTCATATTTTGAAAATCCAAGTCCTTCATATTATATTCAATATCTTTCTCTATTTACAGATTCAGAAATACCCAGTAGTGCTCTGTATAGACTCTTGGCTCTGGACTCATGACGTAGAGCTCCAATTCTCAGACTGATATGTCAATTACATTATAGACTCGGTACTTGACTTGAATCGACTGACAACAACCTCACCAAGAGGGAACGATCAGACTGAACTTAATCACAATTCAGCTGAATCAATATCTAACCAACCTATCAACCAAAAAACCAACCTCTTTTCAATTATTTTCATGCCTATATATAAGCTAGTTTGTGTATTTCGTCTCGTCTTGCACTCCTTCTTGTTTTGTTGCAACTGTTGTTTCTTAGTTGGCGTTGTGTTGTCTTTCGCAATTGATTTATGTTGTTATTTCTTTCTTTGTTGTCCAGCTTCTTCTGAACCTTGCGCAACTCATGCTCAGTCAAAACTTGTGTCATTCCTTATCCAAAAAATGAAGGACCCAACAGGCTCCGACCACAACCATTGACTCACCCTTGAGTCAAGTGCTTGGTTCTTTCACAGATTCCATGAGCATCTATTGTTTTCCCTTGTCCTCCTTTTCTTCTTCCTTCTGCTCTTATGTTTGTGTTTTCTCTTGTTTGCCTCTTCAAATGAAGGGCCCAACTCTAGGACCAACTCTAAGGCTCGCTCCTTCACTCCTTGAATGTTCCCCACTTTATCCTGCCACTTCCTAGTGAGGAGTGATGCCCTGCAACAAATTTTTGGGTCACCTCTTTACTACACCCCTTTGGCTTGGACGCAACCAACAAGTTCCACTCAGAATCTATTGTTGCATCAACTTGATGCATCTGCATGTACATTGTCTAAATGACAGGTCAGAAGTCACGCAACTCTTTCTTTGCTATGGACTGTGCCTCAAAAAGGGCATTCAGTTCTTTGTTCGCTTGTTGGATTTGGTCGAACTTCTATTGTTTCTCAATCGGATCCATTGTGGCTGCAACTTCTTCATTCAGCACCTGGATCTTGGTGCACACCTCCTCCAAGACTTGTTTGCATCGAGCGTTGATGCCCATCCAATCACCGACTTCCCTAAAAATCTTTGTGCATTCCATTGTGTGCATGTGTAGTGTTGCTCGGGCATTGTTCCCTTGTAGTATTATCTTCTTCATATTCTCTTGCAACTTCTGAGGCTGTTGCTCTGCTTCTTGTTGATTCTGTCATAACTATGCTTCCATATGCTCAGTGCGAGTGGCGGGTTGTGTCCATGCTCCTTGGAGCATCTCAATATGATGCTCTAACTCACCTGCATCATTAGCTTCAGGAAGTTGGGGTGTGGTCTGGTGAATCGTCGGCCAGGCCTCAACAAGCCTTTCTTTCACTCTTTCCAGTTTGTGCTCAATTTGGGCCTTGGCCTATTCTTCTTGCTGATCCAGGTGGATATTGGTGGCCACCCGCCTATTCCACTTGGACCCACACCATTATTTCTTTCAATTTTCTAGTTTCCTTAATCGTAGCACAATTTACTATTTATAGCAGTTCTTCGGGTCCTGAACTTCCGGAGCTGTTTTGAGACCCTAAACGACATTTTTTGGGAATGAATGCTCCGACAAATATGAGTCTATTCTAGACTCGATATTCATTGTCAATAGTGTATTCCTCGAATAGATCTTTCTAACGATGTATC
Organism: Picea engelmannii; assembly: GCA_009831015.1. NCBI lineage: Eukaryota > Viridiplantae > Streptophyta > Pinopsida > Pinales > Pinaceae > Picea > Picea engelmannii. Next base: position 320,890 of record ML786131.1, read on the forward strand.
ATGTGCGTCAAACGGAGATAGTATGCCAAAGTTACGACCCCGGGAAATTGATGTACCAATTTACCCCAACGGGGCCCATATTTTGGCATTTCATCTCCTAGTGTTAGGTTTTTGGATGTTTAGGGTTTTCCATTGTTTCTCAGTAATATATATGCCTTTGAGCCTTATTGTAACAGGAATTTCAGAGGCCAGTAGCCGCCACATCTCTTCTCAGAGATAAGCTACCAACGCCCTAGCTAGTTTATTTTCATTCTGTCTGTAAGCATTTTTCAGTCATTTGTTATTAATTAAATGAAGTCTTATTTCCGTTGCATCTCTGCGTTTATGTGTATTTATGTATTTCATTGTGTTCCTACATAAATCTGGATCAGTGGTATCAGAGCAGTTTGCTCGTTCTCGGTCTTTCTTTGCATGTCCCCAACGAGGTCGGGGTATAAGGAGTTGGGGCTCGATCTGGTTGAACCTTTGCAAGATCAGTCTCACAAACCCCGACGACCACCCATGGGGGAAGAAAATAAATATGATGGAGCAGGAGACCCTATCAAAATGTTACTCGAGGAGGCCTTCGAGAAACAAAGGAACGTGATGTTGGACAACTTTGCCTAGATTCTTCAACGGATTCCCACTAGCGGCGCATCGACATCCAACAGCCACTCTGGAGGTGCCACTCCTTTTAAGGTATAAGTAAACTTTGACATTCCCATATTTGAGATCCAAATAGATGCAAATGCCATAGATAGACGGTTGAATCTGTTAGAAGGATATTTCTCAGTTCATGAATTTTTCGACCGAGAAAGGATTATTTTCGCACTCCTCAAAGTCGCCGCCCATGTCAAGGACTGGTGGGAAACCTACTCGGAACAACAGGGTGAGGGGGAAGCCTCTCTGTTCTCAGCCACACCCACTTGGAATTCTTTCTTAGATGCCATTAAGGAACAATATTATCCCGTGGGGAGATATGAGGACAAATACATACAATGGACTATGCTACGGCAGCAAAGGGACCAAGATGTGCATGAGATGACGAATTTGTTTCATACCCTATGCACAAAGTTGGGTATCAAAGATTCAGAGAAACATTTGGTGCTAAAGTAACACAGTTGTCTGCACAGAAACATTCAGGAGGAAATGGAGTTCCTTAACATCTCCTCGCTTGGTGTGGCATACCGATATGCTGCCAAGATTGAGCAGAAGTTCAAACAGAAAAAGCGAGACTTTGGGTCTGCGAATCAGAAGCAAGGGAAAGGTACCCCCAAACTATAGAACAAAGGACCAAGCCAAGGCAGGGTGGCCTAGGATAACCTGCCAAAGCCACAAGCAAAGAAAAACACCACAAAGCCAAAAAAGGACATGGGGAAGTGGTGTGAGTTCCATAAGAGCTCCACTCACAACACAAGTGAGTGTCAGGCCAAGCAGTCACTGGTAGCCGAGTTGAAGGCTTCTGAATCGGATGCATTCTTTGACTCTGAATCAGAACCTGACAAGGGGAATGATAGGGGGAAGCAGATTATTGATGCGGAGTCCAACACCACTATTGCCACCATGAAGATCCAGAAGGAGGAACCAGAAGAACCAAAGGAGGCGGAGCATCTCTTCCATTCCAAGATGTGGGTAAAGGGTTCCCAGTTGTAGTTCATTGTCGACAGCGGGAGCCATAAGAACCTCATCTCGTAGAGTTCGTGAAGCAACTAGACTTGTCGACCACAACACACCCACAACCATACACCATCAGGTGGTTGCACCAAGGATGGGACCTCCCTGTCAGCCAAAAATGTCGCCTTCCCTACAGCATCAAGCCCTTCACGGATGAGGTATTATGTGACATTTCCCCTCTTGATGTTTATGATGTATTATTAGGCCAACCATACTTTTGGAAGCGACATGTTGTGTATGAGTCCAGGCCTCATGTTGTTATTATCACCTTGGGCAATAAGCTGTACAGGATACCGAAGATAGCACTTCCTACCACCATCTCTTTGGTTACTGCAAAACAAGTAGTAAGCTCATTTCCAAAACCAGGAAATTTGTTTTCCTGATGATCCACCCTCAGGGAAAGAGGAAGACTATGGCCATGACCTCCAGACAGGGCCCCTTTGCACGAAAACAATAGATGGATAAGGTCGTGGAGGAGTACGAGGACATCTTCACCTCCCCCACAGGGGTGCCTCTACATTGTTAGGTCAAGCACCCCATTGATCTGACCCCAGGTGCATCGTTTCCCAATGGACCCATCTATCGGCGCTCTGTTATGGAGAATGAAGAAATCAAGAGGCAAATTCAGGAGCTATTGTAGAAAGGTCACATCCGTCCGAGTTCATCACCCTGTGGGAGCTCGATCGTGTTGGTGTAGAAGAAGGATGGGACTTGGAGACTTTGCATTGACTATCAGGCACTGAACAAGATCACTGTTTGGAATAGGTACCCGATCCCATGGATTGATGACCTTCTGGACCAACTCAAGGGGGTGAAATATTTCAGCAAGATCAACTTGAAGTTGGGGTATCACCAAGTAGCAATTGAACCCTCTGATGTGTGGTAACTACCTTCAAATCCAAGGAGGGCCTTTTCGAATGGTTGGTCATACCATTCGGGTTGACAAATGCCCCTGCAACCTTCATGAGGCTAATGGACGACATCCTACAGCCATTCACCAACTCATTCGTAGTCGTGTACTTGGATGACATTATGATCTTCAGCCAGACTTGGGAAGAGCACCTCCACCACATCCGACAGGTCCTCCAAACACTGTGACAACACAAGTTGTGTGCCAATTTGGAGAAATTCACTTTTGGCATGACCTAGGTTCAGTATCTGGGATACATTATTGATGAGCAAGGGGTGCATGTGGATCCAGTAAATATCCAAGTCATTTGGGATTGGTCGGCCCCAACCACCCTAACAGAGCTCCGCAGCGTTTTAGGTCTTGCCAATTTCTACCGTACGTTTGTGTTGGGATTCTCTCATATCACTTGGCCCTTTAGTCAAGTCACCAAGGGAGGAGCTAAAGCCAAATTTTTTTATCTGAATCTCAACAGAAGGCGTTCAGGGAGTTGAAGCATCACCTCTGCTCTGCACCAGTGCTCACATTACCAGACTTGCAACAACCATTTGAGATCGAGACAGATGCCTCTGACTATGCCATTGGGGAAGTCCTTACTCAACATGGGCATCCAGTGGCATATCACAGTGAGACACTTTCCGACGTAGTCTGAAAGTATCCCACTTATGACAAAGAAATGTATTCCATTGTGTAGGCTTGTTGGCAATGGAAGCATTACATTTTGGGAAAGGAAACGGTCATCCACACAAACCACCGACCCCTACAGTTCATACAGACACAAGGGAAGTTGCAGAATGATTGCCATAAGAAGTGGTCCACATACCTGCAACAGTTTCATTTGAACATTAAGTACAATAAAGGCATAACCAATAATGTTGCAAACTGCCTCAGTCGACCACCCATCGTGGCGCTAACCATTGTGCTCAACTCTTGTGGGCACGAGACTTCTGATTGGCCGCTTCTCTACACAAGTGATCCAGAATTTAGCCACACATACAATACACTCTTGGAGGGTAAGAAAGTTCCCAATTTTCACCTCCAGGATGCCCTGCTTTGTCACCTACGACACCTTTGTGTTCCTTCAAGCGAGTGTGCCAAGATGATTTGGGAGGCACACTACAGTCGGGTCACTGGGCATTTTGGGGTTGAGAAAACCATGGCAGTACTGCAAAAGTATTTATATTGGCCAAACCTTCGACAGGATGTCGGGAAGTACATCAAGTCCTACACCACTTGCACCATTGCCAAACTGACCATCAAGAAGCAAGGCCTCTATACTCTGCTTCCTACCCCCAGTCAACCTTGGGAATCCATCTCTATGGATTACATGTCGAGCCTTCCTTCTACTAAGCATGGAAATGACTCTGTTTTTGTTGTCCTTGACCGATTCTCAAAGATGTCCATTATGATGGCCTGCAAGAAGAATATCACAGTAGAAGCCACTTTTAAACTCTTATTTGAATGAGTGTGGGTACACTTTGGGATCCCACAGTCTATCATCTCAGATCGGGACAGCAGGTTCCTCAGTACATTTTGGTCCAGCCTCTGGTCGATGCTGGACACCAAGCTCACCAAGTCCACAACTTTCCATCTGCAAACTGATGGCCAGACAGAAGTCAATCAGATGATTGTACACATTCTGCGCATGTACAACTCAAAGAATCCATGCACATGGGATGAGAGCCTCCCCTATATACAACACAGCTACAACTGGGCTCTCCATAGCTCAACTAGCCACAGCCCCTTTCAAGTGGGCTTGGGATTCCAGCCACTATTTCCCATTGACGTAGCCATGCCATTTGCGACTACTCAGACAGATTCATCCCATGTCCAGTCTGAGGCTGACAAGGAAAACAACTTCATTGAGTGCATTCAGCACATCCACCAACAAGTTCATGACATCTTGGACAGAGCCAATTCTAAGTACAAGCAACGACATGATCAACATCGGGTGCCACACAACTTCCAAGTGGGTGACAAAGTGTGGCTACATTTGCAAAAGGAGCGCCTCGCTAGACACTACCACAAGATTCGCCCACTCCGATATGGACCATACACCATCACCAAGGTTGTAGGGGACAATGCCTTTGAGCTGGGTATCTCACCATTCCTTGGTCTGCACCCAGTGTTCAATGTGGACCGCCTTCGGCCCTACTTTCCACCTCTACTAGACACATCCGACATGGCAGAACAACTCACACCAATAGAGTTAAACCTAGATTGCATGGAACAAGACACAACTGATTGAATTATGGACACATAGATAAAGAACACCCGCCAACAAAGGATCCATCTATATCGAGTTGTCAAAGCAGGCCAACTCCTTCACCAGGGCAAGTGGCTCACTAGGGACCAAGTTCAGCAGAAATTTCCTCATCTCATGGAGGAACTCAACGCAATGGGACCATTGCTTCCTAAGGGGGGAGGACTGATCCAGGTGGATATCGGTGGCCACCCACCTATTCCACTTGGACCCACACCATTTTTTCTTTTAGTTTTTCAGTTTCCTTAATTGTATCACAATTTACTATTTTTAGCAGTTCTTCGGGTCCTGAACTTCCGAAGTTGTTTTGAGGCCCTAAATGATGTTTTTTGGGCATGAATGCTCTGGAGAATATGAGTCCATTTTGGACTTGATATTTTTTTTTAGCAGTGTATTCCTCGGATAGATATTTCTAACGATGTATCATGTGCGTCAAACGAAGATAGTATGCCAAAGTTATGACCCCGAGAAATTGATGTACCAATTTACCCCAATGGAGCCCATATTCTAGCGTTTCATCTCCTAGGGTTAGATTTTTGGATGTTTAGGGTTTTCCATTGTTTCTCAGTAATATATAGGCCTTCGAGCCTTATTGTAACAGGCAGTTCAGAGGCCAGTAGCCGCCACATCTCTTCTCAGAGATAAGCTACTAGTGCCCTAGCTAGTTTATTTCCATTTTGTCTGTAAGCATTTTTCAGTCATTTGTTATTAATAAAATGAAGTCTTATTTCCGTTGCATCTCTGCTTTTATGTGTATTTTTGTATTTCATTGTGTTCCTACATAAATCTGGATCACTTGCTATCTTGATGATTGCGCAAGGAAATCTTCCTCCCTCGCGACCTCAGAAGACCTCTCAGTCTGTTGGATCCTTTTCTCCAGTTGATCAGTCCAAATAAGTGTGTCGTTGGCCACTATCCCATGTCATTAGATGAAGGGGCTACGTCTCTGGGTGCTCGTGTCTGCAATGGAAGTCCACTAGCCATTGAATTCTCTGAGTAGGTCTCTACCTCCTCCATTGTTAATGGTCCTGGCGCGATCCTCAACCTTAGTGTCAAGGGTAAGAGAGTAAGAACCTATGTTCTGGATATGCATAGTTGCATCAGTTCTATGCATTGCTGAGGGTTCTGGAGAACCCACTCCATCTGTTCGCGCATGGATGTCGCGCTCTGCCGGGATGTTGATTCTGGTTCCTTCTGAGCCTCTAGTATCTCCTTCTCTTTTGTTGCATCTGCTTCCTGCATTGTGCTTTCTTGGGCACCCTCACCCTTGGTCGGTGAGGGGATTTGTTGGTTTCTTTAGTCTTGTGGCTCCTCCACAATTTGGGTGTATTTTTCTTGTGCCAAAGGCTCAGTATTTTGTTCTTGGATGTCTGGGTTCGGACAAGTGAGCTTGATGCTCTGCTTTGGTACTTTGGGGTCTAGACCAGAGTCTTCTAGTCTTGACTTAGGCAACTCTTGGTTTATTTATGGGAGTTCTCTCTCCACTTTCTCTGGATGATCAAGCTGCATCGGCTCTGGGTCTATGGTCTAGGGTGGACTAGTGGTTTTTGGGGTTGTGGTGATGATGGAGGATGCTCAGTGACCAATGTGGATGGAAATGTTTCAGGCTCAGGGTCATCCTGGATGTGGATGATGGGGCTTTCTTTGACTACTGAGTGGGTGCGGGGGACGGTTGATGCAAGGGGTTGGAAGTTTAGAGGTTTATTCGGTGAAACCCCAGTTTTGGGATTTTTAGCATTGGTTCATTAACTAACACAACACTCAGGATCTGGTTGATTTCCTCACCTGACAACACATCATTAGCTGTAAGCCGACAAAGGATTGGTGGTGTTATTTTCTTATGCTCCAATGGTTGTGTCTCGTCTTCCTCCTCGGAGTCTGATTGTGTTGAAGCTTCTTGCTTCTATGGCTCTGGGTCTGAGCTCGATCCTACCCTCGCTTCTTTGTCTTTCTTCTTCAAGAGCTTCACAGGAAGAATATAGTGCATCCCTTGCTTGCACGGGTTGTGTTTGACTCCTGGCCATGATAATACTTCTTTGTCGAAGGCCTCCTCATCCAGATAGAATGGCAACATCCTCATATGGAAATATTCCCTGCTAACATGTCTCGGCCATACAAACATATGGTGTCGGTTCATGTTGAACGCAATGTTTCTCGTATTTCATTTGAGGAGCTCATGTTGAATACGCAGCCTCTGTGTTGCGTCTATGAGGCCATTGTACCACTTAGCAAATGTTCTAGTGTTGAAGGTTGCATTCTCCGAATCCGACTTGGATTACCAAGGCTCGAACATGTTCGCTATTGCGCCCCTTGTCTGGTAGCGTCGACGGCCTTCCCATAGGTGGATTCCATTTGAACATTGTGAATTACAGCAACAAATATCCATAGGTGAAGGTTCTTCCCTTCTCGTGCACTTCCTCGTAGGCTACTAGTAGTTCCTCCAGCAGGTAACTACACCAATTGAACACAATGTCATTGGCGCAAAAGTCTTCTACTAATAATGCATCTAGCATGCATTCACCCTGGTAGTATAATCTCATAACCTTGTTGACTATGATGTAACAGCCAGTTTGGATTGTCTCTGGTAATATGGAGTCGATTACTATTGTGTGTCCTCCCCTCTTTGTGTTGAATTTTTCATACAGGCTTAACTCTCCTTTCTTTTTGTCGTGCTTACCAGGACCCTGGAATCCTTTCGACACATATTCTCCTTCGAAGGACAGTCTGGTAAGCTAAAGGATGTCTTCAGCATGGATTGGATACTGCTTATCCAACCAGAGACTTCTGTCATGCACCCTACTTATCATAAATTTTGTGCACTGCGCAACCTCACCAGTGGTACCAAATACTGTTAGGTCTCTAAGGTTCATGACGGTAGAATTGAATAAGTTAACAAATTCTGGTCTTGGCACGAATTGCATGCCTCTAAACCTGTCTGGAGCCATCTCCCAAAAGACATATATGTTCATCTCAGGGAACAAAATTATATTTGTTAGGTCAAGATCGAGGAACTTAACATGCTCCACTTTCCCTTTTAGATCACCCACGACCTCGACTCAAGGGTCATAGGGCTCACCTAGTACCTCATCTTTAGACATGGCGCTTCGGCTTGCTGTGGCTCTTGGAATTCACACTTCTGTGGAAAGCTAAGGACTAGGGTTACAACTACAGATTTCACAATTGTACAGGCTAGTTCGCTCTACCGAATTTGGAAATGGCTATGTTCTTTGAAAATGATGCATTCTCAGGTGAGTTCTTAGATCTTTATACTTGGCTTAGCGGGAAATTTTAGCAATAACTGCTCTTCATCATCACTGTATGGATGCAACTGGATCTGAGTTGTCCAATGGGACGGTTTAACGGGGTAAATCCTATCGGGCGATTCTGGCATTTACTTGCGTGAGTGGCATAGGGATGTGGATGGTTTCAGACCTTTCCATTTGACGGGTGGGAATTTACGCACGAACTCCGATGGCATCTTTGTGTATCACGACTTTATGTCTTAACTAAATTCAGACCAGGTACCATAATGGAAATAAAGGTTGTCACTAGACCGGGTTTGTGTGGCCCATGGACGCAGATCGTATTCGGATTTGTCCTTCCTCCGACCACAAGGGGGGTCCCTGTCATATTAATGACTGTCATTAATGGATTCTCTTATGCTTAGGATCCTGCACTACTGATTCATTAGTTTTTTATCAAACAAAACTTAAACAGAAAATGAACTATGTGTCATGGCACAATACTATGCACGTTGACTATATTAACTGAATTTACAAAACTTTCAGGAAACGAAAATATAACTATTATACATGCTCCTTCGGACTAGAGAAACATTCCCTTTTTCTCAGTTTTGAGACATATAGGGCTTCAGGCGAGCATCATCCACCCATCCTGGCCGCAGCATACCATCCAGTTGTGTGAGTCTGACTACTCCTAAGGGTCGGATCTCCACAATTATAAATGGTCCCAACCAATGCATGCGCAACTTGTCAGGATGCTTCTGGTACCGACTATCGTAGAGTAGAACCTTGTCTCCTTGCATAAACACCTTCGTCTTAATGTGCCTGTCATGCCAAGATTTTTTTCTTGCTTTTTCAACTGACTGATGGAAGTCTGCTATAAATTTGGTCTCCTCGAGTTCTTGTAACTCCATAAGTCTCTGCGCAATTGATTCCTCCTCTGACATATGTGTGGTCTGTGCAATATACAAACTTTAAGTGATGAATTTTGCAGGCACCATTTCCTCTTTCCCATAAACTAGCTGGAACGGTGTGTACCTATGGAGTTTCTTTGTGGTTATCCTGTAATCTCATAGTATTGTTGGGACTCTAGCATCTCAATCTTCCCGATTTGCACAACAAATATTTGTCGACCCTCTTTCCAAAATCTTGTTGAATGCTTCTATTGTTCCATTGGCTTGTGGGTGGTAGGGGCTACTTTTGTTATGTTGGATCAGGAACTCTGATGTAAGATTTTCTATAGTGCTACTAATGAAATGAAATCCATGATCACTGTTTAGTCTCCTAGGACATCCAAAACGAGTGATAATATTCTCAAAGATGAACCTGGCAGGAGTACCGGTCGAACAGTCCTGAACAGTTGTTGCTTCAACCCAACGCATAAGGTAGTCAGTTGTGGTGATGATTTACCTAGCCTTTGAATGCTTGGTTGTGGGGTTTATATATCCAATGAATTCAACTTCCCATTTCTCAAATGCTTGTAGAGCTCGAATTGGTTGCAGTGTTAATTCATCTCATCGTGATGGCTTACCCACTTGTTGACAAACATCACATGATCTAGTGTATACCTTTGCATCGTTGAAGAGTGTTTCCCACCAAATTCCATCTTGTAGAACTTTCTTTGCAGTGGCTTTTCCTCCTATGTGAACTCCCACAACTCCATTGTGGAATTCCCAAATTATATCATGTCCTTCATGATCCAGGACACATCTTCTGAGGATACTATCTAGTCCTAGTTTATACAACTGTTCGGTGATCAGCGAGTAATCTGTTGCTCTAACAACCATGTGGCATTTATGGGTTGCAAAATATGTTTTTGGGTAGGCCCCTATACTTAATAATACTGTTATGTCCTCCAGGAATTTTGGTATAGCCTCAACCCAGAACAAGTCTGCATCTAGGAATTGATCCTCTATTGCTTCGCCACTTTCCCCTGACTCTAATATGGATAGGTGATCAGGTCCTACATTGCATCTTCCTGGCTTAATGATAACTTCAAAGGAAAATTCCTGAAATAACAAGAACCATCTACAAATTCTCCCTTCCAACACAGGTTTGTTAACTAGATATTTCAATGCAGAATGATCAGTAAAGAACTTGAAATGAGAACCTAACAAATAATGTCTAAATTTTTGCAAAGAATAAATCATGGCTAAGCCCTCCCTTTATGTCGTTGTGTAGTTGCACTCTTCTTTCGACAACTTCTGACTCGTAAAGTAGATAGGGTGATCCATAGTGCCATCTCGAGGTTGCGTTAAGATAACTCCTAAGGCAATTCCTGAAGCATCTACATGGACGTGAAATTCATTCTCCCAGTTTGGCAATATCAGAATCAGTGTTGTATTGAGCTTCTCCTTGAGTGTTTCAAATGCTTTATCACATTCTGGAGTCCATTGGTACATTTCAGCCTTTTTTAGTAGGTTTCCAGAGGTGCAGTAATGTTGGCATGCCTTCGGATGAACCTGCGATAGTAACCTGTGTGTCCCAGCGTGGAGCACAACTATTTGGCACTCATGGGTGGTGGCATATTCTCAATGACCGCAACTTTGGTTGGGTCTACCAATAGTCCTTCTCAGCAGACTATGTGTCCCAACAAATTCCCATGTGGTACACAAAATATACACTTTCTTAGATTCAATGAGATCTGCAATTCTTTGCATCTATCAAACATTAGTCGTAGCAGTGATACATGTTCCTTTAGCAGGCTATATATCATCCAATCATCCATATAGACTTCTAAAAACTTGTGAATGAATTCTCTAAAAGTTGTTATTACAATCCTAGAAAAAAATGCAGGGTAATTATTTAAGCCAAATGGCATCACATTGTATGTGAAATATCCCCATTATGTTATGAATGTGTTCTACTTTTTGTCCTCTTCGGTGATCCTGACTTGGTGGTACCCTAAAAATCCATCTGTGAATGAGTATTCTTCCTTCCCCGCAACTTGTTCTAGCACCTTGTCCGTAAAAGGTGTTGGGAAAGGGTCATGCACATAGGCAGAGTTAAGGCTTCTATAGTCTACACAAACTCTAATATCCTTTGTTCCTTTCTTTCTTTGAATAACTATTGGGCTGACCCATTCTGCTTCTTCTACTGGAAAAATGAGTCATGCTTCCAACATCTTATCTATCTTCTTCTTAACCTTCTCTTTTACTCTAGGGTTAAGACGGTATGGTCTATGTCTCACAGGGTTGGATCCTGGTTTCAATTCAATTTTCATTTCTCCCATAACTCCTTTGATTCCCTTTAACTCTAAAAAAGTATTTGGGAACAAATCCTCATATTCTCGCAACAAACTTTGTATTTCTTGACTGGTTTTCTCATCCCAGTAGTCTCCCACCATAGCTATCTTGGGCTGCTCTGTGGTCCCTATATTGATTTTGCACAATTTTAATGGGTGATTGTAGGAGCTATTAGTCTGGCTGGGTATGGTGTTTTGGATTTATTTGTTCGCATATGTCTCTTTGATGGATAGGTTTCTCAATTCCTCTAAGTCATCTAGGATTTATGAATCCCTGCTAATCTGGTAGCATTCTATAGGTTTCTCAGTTGAGGGCAGGTGAAGGTTAGACTGAAGTTCTTATCTATGTTTGGCACATGCCACTAAGTTTGATTTCTTATTACCAATATCTGTAAAAATAAATTATTTGATCTTTTGAAGGACTACTTCAAGCTTGGGGCACTTACTTGTAAATAAGAATTCCTTGCAAAAATGAGCTACCAGTGTTTTCCAGATGCTGATATGTCTTCTGGTTTCCTCATGTCTAAACCAAGGTTTTGGGATTGGACCTAGAGAGTGGGGAAATACCTGAACCTAGAAGTGAGAGAGTATTCCCGCAGCTTGCCATTATGTCACACACTATTCAATATACACTCTAGGATTTGATTCTCCACTGAACAGTTGCACAACTTGGAGATCTTTCTACATCTTTGATTCCAGTTGCTCCTTATTCTGGAACCTGTACTTGATATCTTGCTTCACATCGTCCCAATTTCTAAGTAAGGATTTATGATTAGCCCACCATCTGGTAGACGTGTCCTGAAAAACTACATCTAGTATCATGATTCTTTGATCTTCTACTACCTTTTATTCCATGTTGAGTAGAAAATTGTTTATTTCTGAGGTGCCATCATATTTTGGGTGTTCTCTAACTTCGGTCCCAAACCATTTGGTTACTCTGATAGTTGCACATCTTCTTGAGAATATTTCATACGAACCTTGTTTCCAAATATCAAAAGCCAATTCTGAATCTTCGTCTATTGATTGTATGCTTCTCCAACTTACTGATCCATCAGAAGTAGGATTTATATAATTGTCTCTTGTTCCTACTATTATGGTGTACAACTGGTCCAAGTCTTCTCCCTCCATATTATTTTATGTTGGCTCTGTATACCTGGGTCCTACATATGGATCCAAAGGTTTAACTACCTTGATTCCATCAGCCTCAAAGGTCATGGTGTCTTTCTTTAAGTTGATTAATGTGTAGTTTTCATAGGACCAATCAATGCCAAGTAGTGCAGGGTAAGGTTCCTTATCTCCCATGATCTCAATCAGTTCAAAGTTAGCCATTGTCTTTACTCCTGCAACATCTATTTCCACATTCTCGAGTCTTCCTATGGGGAAGATACAATATTTGTTTTCCATTCTTAATTGAATTGGGGAATATGTCAGCCTAGTTTTTCATAACGCATCACAGGTCTTCTTAGGAAGAATGTTCTCATCAGATCCTAGATCCAACATGACGTTCTTAATCTCAAATTCATCTAACTGGGCTAGTAGTCTGAATTCTTTTACAGTTCATACTTTTCTTCTCTGCACTCTCTGTGTACTCTTCTCGAGAAGATTATCCCTTATTCCTGCTTCTAGGGGTTCTTCGTTCCCTAAAAATAGGTATAGCGCATTGCGCAACTTTTCTATTAGTTGATCATTCCCTAGAATGTCAGAGAATAATTGAAACCAAAGGTCAACTACATTTTGAGGTTGCTCATGTTGTCTTGGTATGACTATAGGGTTTCTGGGTGCAGGGGGTGAAGCAGGGAGTTGCGCCATCTTAGGATAAACAATAAGTTGTGTGGGTTTCTCTTGCATCTCGGGGCTAGGAATATTCTGAAATACTTCTATGACATATTTAAAGAACAGCTTTTGTTTTAGAGGGTCATACATGTCTTCTTTAGGTGTTGCTTTCTAGATCTAGGGTAGAGTATCAGCATTAGCTCATGTCTTTGCTCAGCCTCAGGTAACGATGTTAAGTTTGCGAAATTTTCCCTTAATAACTCTCTTTATTTCTAAACTGATGAGGTTAGTTCCTTGTTGTCGTACCCTATCTTCCCGTTTTGCAATTAATTTTGGGCAGTCTTCAGTTGTGTTCCCATTGGTTCTACAGTGAGAGTACCATGGTTGCCTTGGATGAGCACATTCTCTAGACATGTGACCTTTCTCATCACAGTTATAACATTTGGTTGGCCCTCTTCCCTTAGTTCTTCCTCCTCTGAAGTCTCCTCTGGCTCCACCGCCTCAACCTCTTACTGGTCCCTGAGGGTTTTCATTCACCATGAATGTTGTTCGGTCTAACCTATCTGCAACTTCATCTAACGCTCTACATTTATTGGTAGTATGCATGGTAGATGCGTAGAACTCACAGTGTATTGTATTTGGTACTGTCGAATATTTCATCATAATGGGGCACTGTCTTGGCCCATGGCCATGGATTCAACATATTTCACAATACTCAGTTGTTGGTGTTGTTTGGCCTCCTGGAAAAGCATGATACGGGGTGGGGTTATGGAATGGTAAGTTCGTAGACACTTGCGCAACTCCTCCTGTGGGTCCTGGTGGGGGTACCATAAGATTTTGAGGAGGTCCCAATCCCCTTATTCATGGACATTTGTTCACCATATGTCCTTCTGTATAACATCCGGTGCACCGGACCTATGGTCATCTTGGTCTAGGTATCGTTAGCTCTTGAATGTTTTTTGTAAGTGTCGATATTTTCCCTTGTAGTTGTGTCAGACAATCTTCATTGATTGTTCCAAGGTGTCGGTTAAAGTGGCTATAAATTGTTGCGTTAGTGGAATATGAGTCAGAGGCAACAATCCTTGAATGTACCATTCCCTTTGATGTTCCTTATGGATTGGATGTGACAATCTCCCTATATCATATTTAAACTTCTGGTTGTATTCCTAGGCTAATTCACCTTCTCGTTTTTGGATCTCGCGTAACAATGTCCATACATGTCCAAGAGTGAACGATTTACCTTGCATTCCTGGCACTCCTTGTTCAATGAACTTCATGTACCACTTGAGAGCATGACCTCTCAAGGTATTCTGGAACTCGACCAACTTATTCACATCTAAAGTCCCTCTGAATCTCCAGATTTCTTCACACAAGAACCAGTGTTGATCAACATCTTCATCTCCCTTACCCAAAAATTTTGGGTATCGAGCAATCAAACCTCCTGCATGGCTAGCCATTGTTGATCTTGTTTTTGTTATCAATATAAACCCTAACAGTCCTTCTTGCAATCTACCAAGGGATCCCACTATCCTCCCTGTGCTCTCACTTCCTGGTTTTTACTGACTAACTAATTGTACTGGAAAAAAACTAGCATGAGAAGGTAGTATCAAACTTACCACTTGTATAGAAGATGCTTGGGGTTTGGGAAATTTTGGGTTGGCACCATTGGCTTCGGGGCGGTTTTATTCCATTGGAATGATCCCTTCAGTTGGATTCCCAATATCTCCTGTTATCGGGGATGAAACTTATCTTTCTTCTTCAAGATTCATGTCATCTTCTTCCTCTCTTACGTCTACACCTTCTCCTTCTTGTCCAACCTCCTGGGGACTTCTTTCTCTCTACACTTCTCTCTCTCTTAATATTTGACTGGCCAGTCTTTTATGTCTTCTCATCTTCCACAACTCTTCCATATGTCTTTCCTCTACTTCTCCTGATCTGACTTCTTTCCTCAACTTCTCAAACTGTCTTGTTGCTTTCTTGATCTTGCCGCACCACCACTTCTCAACTATGGAAGCTCTCTTCAAGTCTCGCTCATCTCTTGAGTCTGTTTCTTGTTGTTTCCCTCCCATTTTTCAAAGAAACCTTCCCCTCTCTCAATCCATGACTCTACCCCAGCCTTGCCCTACCCCAAGTGAGGGTGTTTACGCTACCATCTCAATCGGGGACATGGTCAACATCCCCTCTTCCATCAAGAAAACCTTAATCCACACAGAGATTTCTCTCAATAGTCTTCCCCTTGCGTATTTCTTGAAAATCGCCTCTGAGCGCCAAAAATATTGGTGGTTCTCAGCTGCAAACTCGATAATATATCCTTCTAATGTGGTATTGACCTAGAAATCAATCGCCTGGGTGACTAGACAATCCAACCGATGAATTGCTACTAGATTTTCAGTGTCCCAAGAATAGATCCTCTTGACTTGTTCTTGGAACTCTGGAGCTTCTTGGAGCCTCTTTATCCACTGAAAAAGTTCTTCTAGGAACTGAACCCAGAAAATATTGTACTGGTCGCTCAATCTTTCAAAGTAAAAGACTGCTTCACGAGTATCTTCCACCAATTTTCCCCTCAGTTCCACTTCTTTCCATATGAAGGTGTCACAGTTTCTTTCCCACCATTGGTCAATACTAGATCTGTGGATCCACAGAAGCATCCTCCTTACATGTTCCCTTTTAACACAGGTCCCAGAAACGGAACCATCTTGTTGGTGCAATTTTGATCAGACCAGGGTCCTTCTGAGGTTACCAACAAAAGGTACTGAGTAGTATAGAGAGTTTCCATTTTTATCTCCTCTGAAGAGAATAAGTCTCACCCAAAGAACTACAGAGACAAATAGATAGGGAAGGGTAAGGAAAATACTTAAGAGGATCCACAGAACCTTCGGGACTCATCCTGATCTTGCGTAAGAGACACAAACATATATGAATCTTATGTATGCAAGAATCGAACCTACTTATGTTGTGAACAAGAATTTAAACACTAAATCATCCAGTATAACTTATAAACCATAAAGAAGTATTGTAATGCATAAGTAAACACACAAAGACACGTCATATTTCAAAAATTTTGGTCCTCCTTCATATTATCTTCAGGATCTTTCTCCAATTACAGACTCAAAAATACCCAGTAGTGCTCTATACAAACTCTAGGCCATGGACTCATGATGCAGAGATCCAATTCTCAGACTAATATATCGATTACATTACAGAATTAGGACTTGACTTGACTCGACTGACAAAAATATCACCAAGAGGGAACGATCGGACTGAACTTAATCACAATTCAGCCAAATCAATAGCTAACCAACCTACCAACCAAACAACCATCCTCTTTTCAATCATGTTCATTCCTATATATAAGCTAGTTTGTGTCTTTTGTCTCGACTTGCACGCTTTCTTGTTCTGTTGCAACTGTTGTTGCTTAGCTGGCATTGCGCTGTCTTTTGCTACTAATTTATGTTGCTCTTTCTTGCTCTGTTGTCCAGCTTCTTCTTAAGCTTGTGCAACTCGTGCTCAATCAAAACTTGTGTGGTTCCTTATCCCAAAAATGAAGGGCCCAACAATGAGTTTCTTGAAACTACATGTGCCAAGTCTCAACTCAAAAGAAGGATAAACAATTACGTGATTTAGAGTTAGAGTTAGAAATAGATTAGTAGAATATGCATGCAAAAGCATAAATATGAAAACACGAACCTCAAACATACCAACAGTAAGATACGAAGTTTGAGTTATTCAATCAAGACATGAAATAGAACATCAAATCATGCATCCACACCAGATTACGAGGCACTTCAAAATCACTAAAAGGTCAGATAATGACACATCAATTCCATCATACAAAAGTCAACAAAAACATCATAGGTCAAGAAGAAACATGAAGACATTTGAAATTGTCAGATCAAAAGGAATAACCAACACGCATCCATGACAATAATCCATAAAGATAAAATCCTCAACTCCCTAAATGTAGGAAAAATGATAGAATTAGGCTCAACCAGTAGAGGATTAGGCAATAGAATTGAAATTTTAGTAGGGGGGGCCTTTCCTTTCGCTTGTAAAAGAAAAAGTAAAGAGGGGTTGTTTCGGCCACAACAAATGGTGATACACCATAAGAACCAATTATGTTTTACAATAGAAATCTAGGGCCTATACTTAAGATCTGAGTTTTAAATATAAATTCATCCAAGTGTAAACAATTCTCCAATAATCATGGGTACCACAACAATGCCAAAATTCTAAAAGATATAACCCAATATTTTTACTACTTGTAATCTAACACACTTTTTTCAAAGAGATAAATAACGAGATAAATTATTTTACTAGATGCACACTTCAGATTGGTTTTTGTTTGACCATGGGTTTTCACTTTTAAAGAAAGAATCCATCTACCTAAGTGTGTTCCTTATCTCTCTTTTCCCAGATTGCTTCGTTGATAGCGAGAGTTTATAGCCCCAATGAAGTTTCCTCGGTACCATACAAGCATAGCCCTACTGCCAGCAGGCGTCTATAGCCCAGACATGTTTGCTTTCAACTTCCTTTTTATTTCAGAATATGCTCACCCTTTTAGATTTGTATATAGGTATGCCTATGCATATAGGATTTGAAGGAAGTGGGGTGCTACGAGAGTTTCTTTAATTTGCAGAGTAGATGTTTTGCACTTTATTTTAACCCATGGGTCTCCCCAAAAACCATCATAGTATTTTCCATTTTATTAATGTGAAGTGGATGGAGCTCAAAGAAAAGAGTGGATAGACACATTCCTATACTTATGGGTTATCATGGTACGCTCAACATGAACATGCGTTCCACCACAACTATCATTCCATACCTACAACTGAGAACTTCATGAATGTTCATTCAGATAGAGAAACCCATGTATCTTATGACTTGTAAGAAATTCTTCAGTGTGTGACCAGAATTGGACCAAACCCTCTCTCAAATTTAAAGAGTAATCCCCAAGGAAGACTAAGAGTCAAACCAAATTAGGGGAATACCAACAGTCAACTTAAAATATGGAAGTACTTTGTACAAGAAGAAATCAAGATTGAAATCAAGATTCAATTCATGAAAAAGAAAACTAAAGTAAAAGAAATTTGAAGCTAAAATGTCAGTCATCAAGGAAGAATGAAAACTGGTTGCAAGCCAAGAATAGAATTGAACAACAAGAAACAAATCTAGTGTAGCAAAAATGAGTGTGTTTTCAGTGAAAGATCGAAGGTAAGCCAATGGAAATAACCAGTCAAGAAAAGGTAACCATTCAACTTCAAATCCAATAGAAAAAAATTCCTAGAGTAGAGAACTGATCCAGACTTTTTTCGGCATGAAATGAGATCGGAGATATAATAAATAAATGCACAGAGATATCATAGATATTCAATAATATAACAGAAATGTATCAGAGATGAAACCATAAACACAGAGATACAGTAATACACAATTTCTATTAATGAAATAAATGTACAGAGACTGTAAAAATACAGAGTGAAAGACTCGCTAGAATGGTGGCAGCTTATCTCTGAGAAGAGATGTGACGGATACTTGCATTGGCAAGAATATGATTACAATGAGTCTCTGAAATCCTTTTTACAATAAATAGGAATTCCAAAAACCCTAGGAGATGAAGCGCCAAAAGTCATGTGGGCCCCGTTTGG
This sequence comes from Picea engelmannii, assembly GCA_009831015.1. Classification (NCBI taxonomy): domain Eukaryota; kingdom Viridiplantae; phylum Streptophyta; class Pinopsida; order Pinales; family Pinaceae; genus Picea; species Picea engelmannii. The sequence continues at coordinate 339,617 of ML786131.1, forward strand.
GTAAGTTAGTACATCAACTTCCTGGGGTCGTAACTTTTTCATACGATCTTCGTTTTAGGAGTATGATAGCTCGTTGGAAAGGTATAATCAAGGAGATTAATTTTGGGGGCTCAATCATTCCTTCAACTATCATTGAGAACCTCAATCTCGAAAAACCTTCATTTAGGCCCTCAAAATGGCCCCGAAAGTTAAAACCTGCTAAAAATAGTAAATTGCCAAAATTGCCAGAAAACTGTTTTGAGCCAGTCGGAAAAGGTGGGTGGCCACCGATATCCACCTAGATCAAGAACTGAAATGAAGGACAAAGAAGATTACAAGAATTGATGATCGGTGTAAAATAATTGCAACACAATTCTTCAATCCAACTATAAAAGTTCTTTCATTTAGTTCAAAAAAATAAGTTTCCATGAATCAAGCAACATGGGTTAATGTAGATGCTCAATCAAAACATATTTTCAAAAATGAATTTCATGAAGTATTTCATAAACCCATATGCTCTCAAGATTTCTTGACATAAGTAATTCCTTTGCAATTTTGAAAATGTTGAATTTCCCAATAACAGAAATTACATTTCTCACCAAAGCGCCATTTTCTCTTTTCCATAAAAGATAATCATTAATATAAATTATTCATTCTGATCATTCAAAGGGATATTACAACTATGGAGGTTATCAAAATAGTCATTAAAATGACTCCAAACAATGACTATATCAAAAAACAATATGAGAATAAACAAACGAGACAAAATATATTTTTGATCAACTATTAAGTTGGTGACAATTTTGGTTTATCAATCCAAGAATGTCACAAAGGAATATGAGCATCCAAGTTTAGATTAACACTTCCCTATGTTTCGTTCATTCCAAAATAAAATTTTCAAATACGTTAGTTGCAAAAGCCATTTTCCCAACCTGCATACAAAACAGAATGGTGTGATCAACTCTTAGACAGTTTAGTAGGAAATCCTCCTCTTAAATGATTGAGTTATTGAAATGAAATTAAACTAAAAAATAAAAATAAAGATCTATATTAAAACTAATTCTAGGAAAATCCTATTAAGCTAAGGTAAACTTAAACTAAGTTGGATGTCATAAAACGCTATGTAAAGGTCAGTGCAGTCATTGAGTATTCATATGTTGTGCATTCAGCCAAATATAGCATCCTTCTTCCTAAGAGATGATCATTATGTGCTTTCCCTCAATATTCCCTTCAACAAAAGACTTTAGTTTCATGATTTTTGTGGGATTGGGATATTTGGACACAATGTTGTGTTCCTAAAATTACAGTCAATAAAATTAAACAAATAGGACCATCAGAATCCAATTGCATCTATCTTCTAAAAATACCAATCCATAAACAAACCTCAGTCATAAAAATACAATTCAATGGTTATCAACATCACACCCCAAATTATGTGTTTCCTCCTATTATTAATGATGATGGTGTGTAACATTAGCATGATCATCTCCATCCTTGTGAGAGGCAAGAGGAAATCATCAAAAAAATGGAGTGATTAAGATAGTATGTAAAGGTGCAATTGATCTCAGGTCACAACCTAAATGTATTGAGTTCCCCAACTCAAATGAAGACACAATTAGAAATCGAAATTGGATGAAGTGATTAGGATCATATTTCTAATTGGTGATAAGCTTGGTGTGATGGGAAATTCCATGAAATAGATAGCCTCAAGCTCTCAAGAGTGTTCCAAGTAAAGAAACAATAAATTCCACTTCCTCGAACTTACGCATGTCATAGAATAAGATGAAATTGAAATAAAAAAGAAAAGTGTATCTCTTGTCTCTTCACTAGATAGGTATTACATTATAAATAATGAGACATATAATCTAGAAAACAGAATCAACAAGCTCATGAGTAAGAGGGATCAAAACAGAAGATTGTCCATCTTTTCCTATTTTGAGTAAACTGGTTTTGTGGGTTCAAGAAGTGATGGAGAGTGTATGGCCCAATAGACTAATGAGTTACATTCCTCAAGAAATTCACATCTTGAAAATTATTACCATGGATGAAATGAAAACAAATGTTGAAAACTCATAATTGGAATCTTAGAAGTTGTCTTAATATAATCCATTAAGATTCTTACAACTCCCAAACATTTGAATGGTTTCAAAATGACATTAGTGTTTAATTATCATCCATGATAAAATTTATACTACTTAATAATGTGACCATAATGAGTGACCCAAAATTAGCAAACCCAAAGGATGAAAACATATTGTTGAAGAAAACATCAGGTCTGAAAATCCATCGAATTGATAGTGCTAAGATGAGTCTTTGATTAATCAGTGAGTTTGGGAATGAAAGATTGATTCTAGAAATTTTCTAAAAAATATATCAACGGAGAGATTTAAAGATCCATGTTGTTCAGAATTGTCAAAAAATGCATCTAGACAATGTAAATGAGTATCTCTTGTTGTTGTGTATGAGAGGAAACTTGGTTGAAGAGATTTGCAAGATAATAGATGAAATTCCTCCTTGAAATAAAAACTAAACAGACCATAATATGTGTAGAGATGGTCCCTAGAAATTAAAACTAAAAGTACTCATAGAAAATAACTCAAATGATATAAAAATCAGCTAAGCGCATTATGCTAAAAAGGTCTAAATAGAAAAATCATGTTGGCTGAAAGTGATCACAAAAAAGAGTGGATGTGAAAGAAATTATTTGAAAAAATCCAAACCCAAAATAATCATTCAAATAAATGTAAGGAATTGGAGTGGTTTCAATCTCAAATGGGTAGAATTAGTCACTCAAACTTTCAATTCACTATGTGTGGGACAACAAGCCCAAAAATCATAAGAATCTCAGTCAAGCAAATTTTCATATTAGAATTATGTGGATATGAGATGAAACATATATGAGTGTCCATTTTCATCACAAGAGAGAATAATAGTTTACTTTTAAAATATCCCCCTTGTGAGATAACTCAATGCTTCAAAAAATTTATTTGACATGGTGATCAAGCATAAAAATCAGTGATCTGAAAATTACCTAGAACATAGAAAAATTTGAGAACGAGATGAAGCAAATTTTTCCCATATCAAAATTACATTGAAAAATCCAATCAAGGGAAAATTAGTGTGCAATCCTTGTATTTCTTTCCACCCCTTCCAAGAAAATGATTTATTGATCATCCAACAATAATGAAAAGAGAATGTAAATAGAAAACTAATTAAACAAACTAGAAAACAAAGATAAACTATGCAAAATAAAGACACTAGTCTATTCTACCCTACTCCTACTCTACGCTACAATGGCTAAAAAAATGAACTATGTAAAGTCATAATGCCAATGTAGCCATCCTTGTACTCCCAAGCCTGCATACATATGTTCAAGACAAAAGATTAGTGACATATCTTGGAATACGAATCGACTAAAAGTAGGAAACATTAACTCATGATAAACTCTACCCACCATATTAAAAATTTTATTATGACAATTCATGGGAAATATATCCAAGTAAGATCTCTCCGACCATGTTTCAATTCTATCGTAAAATGTATCATGAATATCATAGAGTTGATGAAAGGAGTTCAAAGGAAAGTAGCATACTAAATTAGAATCGTGCATAGAATATGTGTAAAGTGTGCTTGGTGAGAGAATATTCATGTTTATAAAGTGTTTTATCCCTGAAGACATAATCATCGGTGTAGACCAAAGTGACTCATTATCTTGGCAAGCCTCCCTGGACTCACACTTCAAGTAAACATAAACTTGAGATACATTAGTGAAATCAAATGATATACATGGACTAGCATCCACCATGGTATGAGACAAATCTTCAAAACCATGGTGAGATCCACTGGTATCAACAATATTAGGTGCAGGGCTTCTTGAACAAGAATATTCTCTAGTATTAGTAAAAACTAAAGATGAAGAAAAAGGAGAATACATGGTATGATATACATCTCCTACAACATTCCCTTCATCCCACAAGAAATGTTGATAAGGCTTAGTTGTGATTAGTTCATGGTAATATGTCTTATCCTCTATATCTTCCATCTATACATTTCCCCCATCAATTATATCAAAAGGAGTCATCCCCATTGATTCTATTTGAGTTAGATGGTGGGTGGTTTCCTGCAAAGTCAAACCATTAAAGAGATCAGGATACAAATGAAAATAAGTGGAAGAATTAAGAGACATAAAATCTTCTCTAGAACAAGCAACATTTTTAGAAAGTGACTCCCTGAATGGTAGTTCCTCCTCTTTAAAAACATTGTTGGATAATTGTGAATCGTTGGGCTCCAATGTAGGCATGGTTTCACAATCAACACGTTCTTCCTCAAGATGGTTTTCCTCTTCCAAGTTAAAAGTATATTGTTTAAATAGAAGAGGTATGTCATGTATGTTTATTTCTTCTTTTGAGGTGAAAACATCGGCATGGTTGTCTTTCTCCTACACCATATGAGAATATGAAATATATTTCAAATCATATTCATGGTTAGAAGAAAGAAGCAAGTCATAAGAATTATTAGAACAAGAGGTTTCAATAAATGACCTATCAACAATAGGAAAACAATATTACTCTATGTCACTTGAACTAGGAGAATTTGAAACATCGGGACAATCCAAGTCAACATAAATTAATTTCAAATTATCCAAGTGTGAAAAATAATTCATTTTATGTGTGTCTAGATTTTTTTCATTAACAAAATGATCATCTTTCAAGTTTTGCTCCATAGCTTCCTCCTCCATTTCTTGTGATGGGAAAGAAGAAAGACGATAATGAGATCCTAACATAACCATCATTGTGACCCAAAGTGTCCCATTATCAATAGGAAAATACTCCTATTGGGTAGCTACATAAATATTTGAACTTGAATTTACAACACAAGAGGTCTCTTTTTCATCACAAGAAAAAAAGGGGGGGTGGAGTGATGAGAGGATATATTATTCTTCCAAAAAAGAATTATCTCTTTGATCTATATACCCCATAGTAAAGAAATATCGAGACCTATGAATTCCATCTAAACCATTATCATTTTCATTTAAATACAAATCAACATGTGAAGAAAGATTAAAACATGATTTAGATTTTTCATCCATTGAGTCATATGTTTCATTAGTAAGAGAAACTAGGAAGGAAATCAAATCATGGTTAGAGGGCCTATCACCCAAAGGAAATCTACAACAAATATGAGTAAATATGATAATAAAATATTCAATGGATTTGTCCTTGTTCTTTCTAAGCTTTAAAATTTCTACCCACAAATTATCATAATCATAGTTCTCAAAAGCACACAAAAATTCACGCATAAATTGTTCCCATGTGTGAATAGAGGCGGTCGACAAAGTCTCACGCTAGCTCTTAACCTGGACTGCAAAAGTAAGAGTGAATGGTATGCAAATGGTATTTACATCAATAATATTGTGAGAACAACAAAATTTCCAGAAATGTAAAGCATGTTCAGATGTGGAGATTTCACTCTCACCATCAAATCTAAATTGTGACAAGAAATGTAAAAATTTCCCAGGAGGTTTGGGAGGTACAATACTAAAAAAACACCTCCATAAAGGGATATGGGATAGATCCATTAGTAAATTAAAAAAAAAAATTAACAAGAATGAATCCACAGGCTCAACTTTTCATCTCTCCCTCCTTCTAGCGTCATTTTTGTTAACGGGTTTGAATGGCCTTTCAACATAAATGGGAGAACGCTCGATGTCATGTCCCAATTAGACCCACTCTCATTTTTTTGTAGCATTTACCGCAAGTATATCGGTCTCGTTTTTGGTCAGAATAAAAGAAATAAAATGGGAAAGACAACATACTCCCCCCCAAAGAGTCCTATTTAATTCTCAGGATAATAAAACTAAAAGAAAACTAATCTAATCCTAACTAATTATAATCTATCCTGGGAGAAAAACTAAAAGAATGAGTGATCTAAAAACGAAGAAGACTTGAAAAACTTGAAACTTATTGCAAGTTAAATGTTATGTGTTTAAAGCAACAGGATCAATTTGCAACACATAAATTAAGGATTACTTATGCAAAATACACATAGACAGCAGCATAAACATTGAACAATAACACA
>ML786131.1:346208-383518 GCA_009831015.1 Picea engelmannii
CCATACGGACTCCGTTTGTGAAAGTAAATATACCGCCGGAATCAGGAAGACGAGACGGACGCAATGGCACTATTTTCGTCACATTCCGAGCACTTTGAAAATTGAGCAAAATTTGATCCCCTGATCAATGAGTACAACGAAATTTAACACCATCAGAACCAAGAATATCTCATGTATTATAATGGTATATGAAAACAATAATGATACATATATGCAGACAAATAGTTGAACAATACATCTATAACACCATTTATGTACCCACAAGGAAACATATGACAACATAAGCAAACACAATAGAGTGCAGAAATAATTCATACAATAGAATCCTATCTATTTAGATAGATGATAAATGAATTAACAATAATCTCTACTACATCCATCAAAGACACAAATTTCTAAAATGCCTCTTGCTCTTTATTACTCAGAATTAATAGTGCTATGTTTTGTTACAAAGGGAGAAATTCTTGTGTCTATCCTATGAGTTATTTTTTATAAGACAAGAGAGAGACTCTTCAATTCTCTTGAATCTTCGTTTCCTCTTCCTTTATTTTATTATTTCTAATTTCAAAAATAAATGTGTGGGTGTTACAAAGAGAAACTGAAATTACTCATGGGTAGTTATTTTACACAAAAGCAATTTACAAATGATTATTCATTAAAAAATAATTGATTATAAGCTTTTGTCTTCTTCTATTATTCGACTAGTTTCTGGGTGTTTCTTTGTTTACTAAGATAATCCAAAATTATTCTCCTTCATCTCAGTATTTCATCATGCTCTTGCAGATGTAATTTCAGCTCATGTAGCTTCAAATGTGAATGTTTGAACATGAACCACCCATTTTTTGATTAAATTCAGGCCTACTTTGTGTTCTGTATTTTTCAAGGATTTTCTATTTTAGACTGCCATCATTTACCATGCCATCTTTTTCTTCTCTCTTCTAGCTTTATATTGAGCTATCTCATGCATGATTTCATTACTCGTAGCCCCGAATGTGAATTCTTGAATTTGGTATGGCCATTCTTCTCCCCAAATCCGTGGTTTTCCATTTTCTACATTTCCTGATGTATTTTATTAGTTTTTTGGCATGGAAACATGTACCAATACATTATTCTTCCCAATATATTTCCAGCGAGGTATCACATGCCTCATTCTGATGCATTTAGGAATATTTATGGTCATTTAAAAATTGTCACTCAACAGTCATTCACCAAGCCCATGGGTTAATATGGACCATTGATTCTTGAACCTGCAAAAGAAAAACATCATCAAATAAATGATTCTGATCGATTGTCCATTAGACCCCGAAAATAGTAGAGTGTGTGTTTGGATCTTCGCACTGAAGTCTTCCTATCTCTAGTTCAATTCCCATCCCAATGTATTAACTCCAAGAGTGAGATCTGGTCATTCAATGGATCTGGAGAAATCTACATCATCCATCGAAGGATATGTTTCACAACCTACTCCAAAACCCTAGTGAAAAGGGATCGAAGAAAATAATATAAGAAGATTTCTTCTTTGATTTATTTACCAAAGGTTAAATATGGAAAAAGGGGCGATGACATGCATTCAAAGCTAATTATTCGACATATAGAAGTCATGTGGAGTTTCATGGTATCGACAAGGGTTATCGAAGAATATTCACCCATAGCTTCATTTTGCATACGAAAGATATGGATTGTCATTTGAGAAACGATCAACGGTCATAATTAAAAATTGTTCAAAGTCTGAAGGAGAATGTTCGAAGTGTTAAATATAACCATCCAAAGTTGCAACTAGAATATCATCGAACAAAAAGAATCGACCATCCACTTACAGAATATATCGACGACTCGAGAGAATTTCACTCAGGTAATATTATCTATGTTTAATCTTGTGTAATTTTTTAAAGTGATTACCCCATGTTTCCAGTGTTGGTTGCTTGGAAGGAAAAGGGGCTTAGATTCAAAAGAGTTTGTATAATTCACCAAATAATTCAGTTGTGAACAAGATTTCTATGCAAAAGAAGAAGATGTGGATTTGATTTTAGGTCGTGAAGGAACATTCGCTAGCAGATAAACAGACATAAATCTCTTGATTGTCGTTATTGTAGCCACAAGGCTATCAAATATGAGAACAAATGAAGGTCATTAATCAAGCAGTGAGTGGAATGAAATCCCAAACATTCATCGTGGGAGGGTAGTCGGAGTGGGTTTTTATATCAAGAGTAGATGTACTTTGATGGAGAAGGACTCTAAAAATGAAGAGTGTGAATGTTAGGGATGATGAGGCTCTCACGTTGTTGTCGAAGTATGTGATCAGAAGACTAAGAATAAGAGTCAATGTCAATCTTGATGAAAATTAGGGGAGGTAGTGGATGCCACATCAGCACCATGCATCAATTCTAAGTCGGATGGAACAAGTGAGAGAAAACCATGTGGAATCCACATGGCAATGAGGTGGAAAAGGTGAGTTTTGGATTAGGAAACTTTGGGAAGCCATAATGTTTTATCTGGAACTCTGATTTAAGTATGGTTACAGTCATTTGAAATATATGAATGAGCAGAAACCAACTATGAGATTTTTTTAGAGGAAATAAGATAAGAGAAGAAGGGTAAATCTCAGTAGAACTTCGTCGTATTTTTATAGAGAGAGGGAAGGCTAAATGGAGAATCTGGTAGATATCAATATAAAGAGTCTCAAGGATAGGCTCATGGGAAAGGTGGGTCCAACAGCTTAGGGGGCTTCAGACCTGAGGGAAACTGCAAGTGAAGGTAATATGATTACTGACAAGGAGAATCAAGGTCAAGGTCATGTATGAGGGTCAATATATTTTCCATAGGATTCTCAAGGATGGAGTGCTCATGCGAACAAAGTGGCCCTGCGAACCTACTCCTACAAAACAAACAAATTAGATTATACATATGATCAAATGAAGACTTTCCAATACAATAAATAATACATTTGTTTCCTTTAAACCAATTTATAACAGAGTGCTAAGTTTATTCAATGATAACAAGGTGGTTGTATATGAGTGTCCTAAAACTACATGTGCCAAGTCTCAACTCAAAAGAAGGATCAACAATTACGTGATTTAGACTTAGAGTTAGAAATAGATTACTAGAATCTTCATGCGAAATAATAAAGATAAAAAAGGAAACTCAACCAGTTACACATGAAAATTCCTCACTTCGACTGTGTCACATTCTCATTGTCGTAAGTGTCTCACTTTTGTCACAAGTTTCATAAGTGTCACTTTATATTTTTGTAAGTGTCGCATAATGAACGAAACCATGAAAACACTTGCTATAATCCCTAAAACATGTTAGAAAAAGAAGCCCTATCATCTGGCAGTCAGAACAAATGTTTTTCTAGGGAATTATTCATCTTGGTAACTTTTTGGAAGATCATCACTCCCCTTCTCATACAATGGGAGTGCTAGCGCTCCTTTTCCATCTCGGGGGGAGAATTGTAGTGCTTTTTTCCCCATTCTAAGGGAGTGTCGAGTTGGTTGAGGAAATCTTGGAAGAAATTTCATTTTCTTCTAAAGACAGCTATGGATGGATTGAGTTGGTTTGGCTTGAATCTAACTCTAGGGATGCATCTAAGGGAGATATCACAACTATTTGAGCCAGATCCTCAATTAATTCCAAATATACCCAAGGTAGTTAAGACTCCCAATGCCTATAAATGGAGGCATTCCCATGGTAAACAAGGAGTAAAAACTTCTCAAAGAATTGTTATTTTGATTGTGTATTTTTCGAGCAAGGGTTGGACGAGGAGGAATTGGAGAGGCTACTGCAATGTCATATGAAGATTGTAAGTTTCTTCTTAAAGTTATCATCTAATATACTTTTCATATTTCCTTCAAGTATGTGGTTTCATGTGCTTTTCTATGTTTAATTTGATTTCCATAGATGAATTTTCTTTGCCTAATCCATTAGAGTAGAAAGAAGTTGTTTGTTTCTTGTTATTCATTGCATGTATTGATTTTCTCCAGGAATTGGTTCAATATTGAGGGTAGGAGAAGCTCGGACAAACATCATAAACATAGTACATCCTACTTTACCTTCTCCCCTCTCTTTCGATAATAAAAAATATTTTATAGGAATGGTAGTGTCTAAATGATTGTTTTTGTCTTTCTATAAGGGTTAGTAATCCGAGGGAAAGTTCACCTATCGACCATCCACTCAAGGAATAGATCGGTGTCTCAGGAGAGTTTCACTCTGATAATATTCTCTAGGTTTAATCTTGTGAAATTTGCAAAGTAAATAGCCCATGTTTCTAGTGTTGGTTGCTTGGAAGGAAAAGGGGATGAGCTTCAAAAGAGATTGCATAATTCACCACAAAATTTAGTTGCGAACAAATTTTCTACTCGAAAGAAGAAGACAAAGATTCGATCTGAGGTCATGAAGGAACATTCAATAATAGAGAAACATACATAAATCTATTTACAATGGCTATTGTAGCCATAAGGCTATCAACTCTGAGAACGAATGAAGGTCATTAATCGAGTAGCAAGTGGAATGAAATCCCAACAATTCATAGGGGAAGGGTTGTCGGAGTGGGTTCTTATATCAAGAGTATATGTACTCCGATGGAGAAGGACTCTGACAATGAAGAGTGTGAATCTTAGGGACGATTAGGCTCTCACGTCGTTGTCAGATTATGTGATCAGAAGACTGAGAAGAAGAGTCAGGATAAATCTCTATGACTATCAAGGGAGGTAGTGGATGCCACATCAACACCATGCATCAGTTCTAAGTTGTATGGAAAAAATCGAGAGAAAACCATGTGGAAGCCACGTGTCGGTGAGGTGGAAAAGGTGAGTTTTGGATTAGGAAACTTTGGGAAGCCATAATTTTTTATCTGGAACTCTGATTTAAGTATGGTTATAGTGATTGGAAATCTCTCAATGGGCATAAACCAAATATGAGATTTGGTCATAGGAAATAAGATAATATAAGAAGGGTAAATATTAGTATAAATTGGTCCTAGGTTCTAGAGAGAGGGAAGGATAAATCAAGAATATGGTAGAGATCAATCTAAAGAGGTTCAAGGATAGGCTCACGAGAAAGGTGGGTCCAACAGCCTAAGGGGATTTGGACCTGAGGGCAACTGCAAGTGAAGGTAATATTCTTAATGACAGAATAATACACGTAAGAATCAAGGTCAAGGTCATGGATGAGGGTCAAGAGATTCCCCACATGCCTCTCAAGGTTGGAGTGCTCATGCAAACAAAGTGGCCCTGCGAACCTACTCCTGCAAAACAACAAAATAATATTATCCATATGATCAAATGAAGTCTTTCCAATACAATAAACAATACATTTGTTTCCTTTAAACCAATTTATAACAGTGTGCTAACTTTATTCCATGATAACAAGGTGCTTGTATATGAGTGTTTTGAAACTACATGTGCCAAGTCTCAACTCAAAACAAGGATCAACAATTATGTGATTTAGACTTAGAGCTAGAAATAGATTAGTAAAATATGCATGTGAAAGCATAAATATGAAAAATTGAAGCTCAAATTGTTACACATCAAAATTCCTCACTTCGACAATGTCACATTCTCATTCTCATGTCGTAACTGTCGCAATTTTGTCGCAAGTGTCGTAAGTGTCACATTCTCATTATGTAAGTGTCGCATCATGAACGACACCATGAAAACACTTGCTACAACCCCTAAAACATGTTAGAAAAAGAAGCCCCATCATCTGATAGTCGGAAAAAATGTTTTTCTAGGGAATTATTCATCTTGGTAACTTTTTATTTATTCAATCAAGACATGAAATAGAACATCAAACCATGCAACCACATCAAATTACCAGGCACTTCAAAATCACTAAAAGTTCATAAAATGACACATCAATTCCATCATACAAAAGTCAAAAAAAACATCATAGGTCAAGAAGCAACATGAAGACATTTGAAATTGTCAGATCAAAAGGAATAACAAACACCCATCCATGAAAATCATCCATAGAGATAAAACCCTCAACTCTCTCAATGTAGGAAAAGTCATAGCATTAGGCTCAACCAATAGAGGATTAGGCAATAGAATTGAAATTTTGGTGGGGGGGGCCTTTCCTTTCACTTGTAAAAGAAAAAGTAAAGGGGGGTTGTTGCGGCTACAACAATAATTTATACAATATATATAATATATAATATAATTATATATTATATTATTTATATAATTTATAATTTATATAATATATTGTATAAATTACCAAATGCAAACAAATTTAAGCAAAGCCCCAGATGGGGGTATGGCATGTATAACCACTAACTCACATGTTTGTTAACTAGTATAATGATGATGACTGCAATAAAAATAACAATATTGATGATGATGATGATGATGATGATGATGATGATGATGATGATGATTATGACGATGATGATCATGATGAAAATCATGACGATGACAATATTGATGAAGATGATAATCATGATGATGATCACCATGACGATGATTGATCATGATCATGATCATGATGATGAAGATGAAAATGACAAAGACAATGTTGATTCTAGTAATAAAAATGATGACCACGAGGATGACAATGACGATGATGATGATGATGATGATATGATGATGATCATGACAATGGAAATGATGATGATGATGATGATGACAATGACAATGAAAATGATGATGATCATGATGATGAATTTGACAATGACAATGATGACGATCATGATGATGATGATGATAATTGTTTTAACATAGAATTTTTTTGTTAAACTTTTCTAATTTATCTCAAAAAATTACCTTAACCCACCAATTTCTCGTCACCTCAAAACTTCCGATCTAGATATTTCTCTTGCTTTATTAGGCATACAGACATTAAATATTTATGAAGAGGAGAGAGCCAAGAACCTTAAGTGATACTGGAAACTTTATTTTCATTGATTCATCAAATGCAATTGCAAGTCAAACACACAAAGCACTAGAGAAAATTTAGATGCACTGGAAGTAACACTAAAAGTGGTAAAGGGGATGTGGAACAACGTTAAGAAAATTTTATTTATTTTCACTTAAAATGGATTCAATCATGCTTAATATTGGAAAATATTTCAACTCTCTGGTTGAAACCAAAAATTGACAACTCTAAGTAGTGCATTGATCACTCCAAAAAAATTAAAAGGCATAGGTTGGGTACAAATGGATACGTTATGGTCAATGTGAATGGTGGATTGAATCAAATGCAAACTGGGATATGTAACATGGTTGTTTTTGTTGTGAGAATCATAAATGCAACTCTTGTCCTTCCTTATTTGGATCGATACTCTTCTTTTTGGAGTCACCCAAGTGACTTCAAGAATTTTTTTTATTGTCGTCGCTTTATTGACAATTACCCATAAGATATTTGATTGCACAAACCTAAATTGAATCAATTATTAAAGAGATCGGATGATTGTGTCACAACTTATGGTTTGCATCATATACTAGAGGTGGCACATCAAGTTCACAATAACTTAAGTGCATATATGATTTTAGGGGCTAAATTTCGCAAATGGGATAATTTTGCATGGTTTTTCTCAAAAAAAGAATGATTCACCAAAATTCCATAGAATAAAATTATTTTACCTTAAAAACTGTCAAAATTTTATAGAAACTATATAAAATCCTTATAAATGTGAATATTTTTACAAAACTATCGCCAAACTTTTTTCATTTTGAATATTAAGGACTAGTAAGATTAGCCCATGTTTCTACATTTTAATATAAAATTCCATCCTTAAAATTATCCCTGCTAAGTGGTATCACTTAAGTGATAGTTTCCCTTGCCATTAGTTCTCTTATTTAAATGTTGATTTGGTGAGTACAAACACATGTCATTTAATAAGAAATATTTGAATTGAGATGGCATGAGTAATGGTTAATAGGGTCTACCTACCAACCATTCATGCTTTTTGGTTATAGATTTTAGGATATTATTTGGATATAAATGGTGGTCCCTATTGAATTTGTGGGTTTCAATTAACCCATATCCTAATTCACTCACATGTCAAAAGAAGAATCAATTCAAGAGCACTTGACAAAACTAAAACGACACCAGGCGCAAAAGACAAGACCCTAGAAACATTCCATCATAATGTGGAAGAGGTAATATAGAAGGCTTGGCATGATTGTCATATCAATAATAAGACCTTTAATAAAGGTGATATATTACTATTTTATGATAGTAAATATTTGAAGCATCATCGTGGGCTCTATATGCATTAGTTGGCCCCACTTCTCATAGTGAAAATCAAATATTTTGGTTTCATCAATTTGGATTAGTTGGATGGAACAGTTTAGTAGGGGTATGTGAGAATGCTTCTAAGTACTTAAAGTTGATCCAATCCTTTTCAAAAAATTATTTTAGGTTAGGATGAGACAATCATGAATAGGTGTCATTTCTTAGGTGGAGTCTAAAGCCAATATTAAATGTTTTGTTTCTTGTATTTTCCTTTAAGTCACGACATTCTTTAACTTTCTAATTATGGCTTGCATCAATATCATTCCACTTTACAAGTGCACAATAACTTAAGTGGTATGACTTAAGGGATAGTTTCCCTTTCCATTAGTTCTCTGAGTTAATGAATATGATGACAATGATAACAATGACGATAATGAGGATGATGATGATGATGATGATGATGATGAAAATATGATGCTCATCATGGAAATGGAAATGAGTGTTCCATCATCATGCCACAACTCCTTGTGTGTTCCATCATCATGATGACAATGAAAATGATGCATATGATGACGATGAAAATGATGATGACGATGACAATTATGATGATGATGATGACAATGACGATGATCATGATGAAAATGATGATAGTGACAATGATGATGAAAATGCCACATCAAATTACATTAAATAATATCTAAAAAAAATATCATTAATGAGCTCCACTTTGTTTCGAGAATAATTTATTCTCTACTAAATAGTTCCAAACACGTGAAGGTGGAAGATCATTCCCCCCCCCCTCGAATCACTCTCAATTTCCCATACCCATACATGCATATCAATTAAAAAAAAAATGTACAAGCACTAATAATTTATAATATAAATAAATGATGATGACGATGCCAATGTCAATGATGATGACCATGAAGACAATGACAATGGAAGATGATGATGGTGGAAATGACGATGATGATGGCGATGGTGATGGTGATGATGATGAAAATGAAAATGATGTGATGATGCTAACAATGAGTCATAGGACAATGATGATAAAGGATTAGGTGTAAACAATTATAAACAATGATGATAAAGGGTTAGATTTATACCCATGCCTTGCCTAGGGATTTAGGGGCCCCTCCTTAGTTAGGTATTTTGTATTATATCTATATTGTAAAATATTTTCATTCTATGGATACAATATTGTGTCCATAGATTTAATTTAATTACTCATCCATATCTTATGGTAAATTATCTTATTCTATAACACTTTCTTTTTTGTGTTTCGATAGTGTTCAATTGTGTTTGTTTTTTTCAGTTCTTATGTGTGATCACATAAGTTTTTGAATTGGTTAGCTATATGCAAAGTCCATTTATTGATGTCAGAAAACAAAAGGGTGTGAACTACCTTCAACATAGTCACTATCGGGATTAGATATTGGTCAGTTTGTTTCTTTTCTACAACAATTTAGTGGTCCTTTTCATTATGCCCAGATCAGTCTGGTCAAATCAAATTGCTTCCATCCGAGTAGTGGTTGAGGTGCCAAAGGGTGCATAGTGATAGTAGTGGAGGTCATTCAATGTAAGGTGGACTAGGTCCACTATATTATTTAATAATTCCCACTAAGGTAGTTATATATATTTATGTGAACACAAATATAAATGTAATAGGACTTCTTAGATAATCACCACTTCTAGAAGGTTCCTCCTCTAGAATGTTCTTAGGTGGTTGGTAGACTATATAAAGGAATTCAATAAATGTAATGAAAAGTCATGAAGTGTTTTATTTGGAGCATATATCTCATTAAGAGGTTTCCCCCTTGAAAAGGCAAGGGAGCAAGAGCATCCTTCCGTAATAGGATGTATTGTATGGTGTTTCCTCACCTCAAGAACTTCCATAATAATAAATTATGAGGTTTTTTCTATATTGTTCTGTGTATTTATTTTGGTGTTCGTATATTCAGATATTTGGTACTTAGAAATTGGTATCAGAGCTCTTTCCTTGGCCAAAAAAGGGAAGAAATTTTTGGTTCATTTCTCATTTTTTTTTAAGGGAAAAAAGGGGGCGACGCAATTCAGACTTAGTTATGAAACTTTATGCTCAAATTTTGAAAAAAATAATTGGATAATTGAATTCCTATGGAAAAAATAACCAATTTAAAAAATAAAATCGACCAAAATCGAGCCCATGAAGTGAATTTATCAACATTTAAAATTATGCAGTTTTTTAGGGTTTTTAACTCAAGATACAGCAACTCTAGATGTTGCAACTCCAGACGCTACAACTCACGATGATGCAACTCCATATGTTGCAAATCTATTCAATTATACCCTAGATTTTGATGTTGCACTCTAACCACCATGTAGTACCACCCGAAATCAATGGGCCTTCACCAAAAAATATTTTACAGGAATAACAAATCACCAATATGGTAGAGGTGGACATAATATCACACAATACCACCCGACAAGATAACGTCATCAACAGAAAAATTACCAAAATATATGATACGAGGATGATAGGTCACCAATATGACTAAGGTGGGCATGTCTTCATCCGCCAGTATGACATACCGACTCATGACAAGGCTTGAACCATGTGGACCCACACACCACACGCAAAGTAAGTACGAAAAGGTATGCACTCATCTTTTCACTTGGCATATCACTTAATGAAATCTATGATGAGCTTGTCGACCTGACTAATTCAACTCATGTAATCATCAATGATCTACATGGTATATTTTCAATAGAAAATTAATATCCATAAGAATGACCTTCCCATCCACCAATCCTCATAAAGACAACATGATTTATTGTCATCACTACTAAAAATTTTGGTAATATGCATAATTATTCCATAAACCCCACTAACTTACCTTTTATTGCAAATATGATGAAGTCAAAATCTCAACCATTATCTCAAAAAGTGTTGCAATACCTATACAACTAAGATAGTGGGATCAATGGAGTAATGGTAATAGCCATGGACTACTCACTTATCCACCGAGAAACAGATGCAGGACTAGTCAAAGAAGATGAAGAAGTCTGGAGGATATTTCACAATGTAGGATGGTCAATATGTATTGAACGACTCCAAGAGTACAACAAAGAAATCACCCTCAAGTTTGAAGAGATCCAAAGGGAGGAAGAGAAAAGGTTCGAGGAATCCAAATTAATGTCAGTGATGAAGTAATTTCCACAGTGACAAGGATTCAACAAGAAGGGGAACAATGGTTCTCCCTAAAAAAAGCATCGCCCTCTGCAAAAGATGATTTTTGCAGGAGGGGGATGAGATAACAAGGAAGGGCAATGAATTTGATAGAAATTCATTAAGTCCCCTTTGGTAAAGGGTATCATATTATGTCCAAAAGTATTTCACGTGTTAAGGGTGCCACTGCGACATATTTTTGCATCACCTAAAGTTGTTGCACCACCTCAGGCATTGCCAGATTGTGAATATTCCATTCTTTCTTTGGAATTTCCTGCAAAACATGGATCACAACATTCAAAGAGCCCAGCGACCATAGAAATCGTTGTCTCACCATGGAATTATCAAGCTCGTGCTAATGCATACATTCCTCCAAGACAACCATCCATGGGAAAACATTGCAGGTTTTCCACCATTGACTGTGGATGGACAAGCATCTCCAGATTCAATAGGAGAATTGAGGACATCTAATCCTATGAATATCTAAGAAATCAAGATTCAATAAATCCCTAGTGTAGAAGAATAAGAAGGCGGGACAAGCATAAAAAGGAAAGAGAATCTTGAAGAGATAAAGGAGATGCTTGTGTAGAAGAAAAGAAGGACATGAGACTCATCCAGGATGACCACCCCTCCTTAAACACAGGAACCAGTAGGGGAATTGGGAAAAAAAGAGATGATGGAAGAAAGGATCCCTTTTGAAACACAAGAACCAGTAGGGGAGTTAGGAACAAAGTAATTGGGACACCCTTATGACATGTAAGAACCAACAAGGGAGTCAAAAACAAAGGAATTGAGACACCCTGCTAACACACAGGAACCAGCAGGGTCGGAGGAGGAGCTAGTTAAATGATTGAACTCTCTGGTTGACACACAAGAACCAATAGGGGAGCACACATATTCTGAAGTAGGAGAAGAGAACACATGTGTTACTGCAAATCAGGATTAACTCAAGGTTGGTGCTCCAACTAAAAAATGAAGGAAAAAATATTTCCCCAGCCTCTGATAAGAATATTCTTAGGTTTACTCTAGGTAAAACCTGGTGCTCCTATAATCGGTGCTTATGAAAAATAATTTTAAGTTAAGAGAAATCAAATAGAGGTTACAAAGAAGAATAAGGAATTTGAAATTAAGGATAAAAATGGAGCCATCAAACCTATATTTTCTAGCCCAAGTGTCTGAAATCATCCAACAAATCTGCAATATATGTGAGGAAGAAATTTCCAGACCAATTCTCCAAGAAGAAATAGTTAGGGTATTTGTAGACAATGAAACCCAAATTGATGAAGTAAATGTGGAGGAGGAAGTGCCTATTGAGAAACAAGATGAAGAAACACAAACTGATGAATTAAATATGGAGGAGGAAGTGCCTCCTGAGAAACGAGATGAAGAAACACACATTGTTGAAGCAAATATGGAGGAGGAAGTTCCTCCTGATAAATGAGATGAAGAAACCAAAACTAATGAAGTAAATGTGGAGGAGGAAGTTCCTCCTAATAAATGAAATGAAGAAACCCAAATAGAGGAGGAAACACCTCCTAAAAAAATGGATAGTGAAGTTCAAATAAATTTTCTCGCAAAGGATGTTGGATTCCAAACATATATTAATAATGACTTCTGGATAAGGGCATGATTCGCCAAATGGAAGAACATGTACAAGGCCTATGAAAAAGGGATAGTTTCTCTAGAATAATTCTAATGGAATATTTATAACCTGAGGAAAATATGGGATGAACATGTGGTTGCTCACTAAGAAAAATGAGAGAAGTGGAACGCAGACATAAAGAAGGCCTTTGAATTTCAGACACAAGTAGAACTGTTGAAAAGAGAAAAGAGACAAATGAGTTCTCTTTTTGGGGCTATCCTCAGCTACATAGCACCTTCTCCAACCTACTCTGTGTTGTTTCATTAGAGATATTTTCTATTCTAATTCATGGCAGTTGCAGCACAAAAACTTCATAAGATTAACTCAATAGAAACCTTCATGGGAGTCTATTACAAGAGAAGCACAGAATATAGAAATTTATTGTGTGAATTTTATTAGCACAATATTTCTAGACTGGGAGCAGGAATGGAATCCAAATCCCTTTGTAGGGGATGTACAGTTGAGAGCCTTCATGTCATTCATGAAAAATCATACACAATGGGGTCAAGATCTGATAGTATGCCAGAAAAAAGGGACAAGTGACCTATAGGTAAGGGGGGGGTTCCACAATCCCAATATGGTACTCATTCCACATTTCTACTAGGTAAATTATAAAGAATATGCACCCTTCATGGCCCAAAATCTAGAGCAGGCCATTGATGAACGTGTAGAATGCATAGAATTCTTGCTAATGTTGGGTATGTGTTATATTATTTGCATGACTAGCTCTAGTGTCTACTACATTTCACCGAGCGTGCAGGGGGGTGAGATACCCCCTGTGCGGGGGTTCGGGGGCAGTTCCCCCAAGAAAAAAAAAATCCTTGGGAAACATGTCGCATTTTTGTCTCATTTTTCGTGTCGCCTCAATTTTCATGTCCATTGTTGGGTGGTTTTTCAACACATGATTTTTTCCGATGGTTTTCTATTTCCGGTTAACGAATTAGGGTTGTTGACTAATTGAGGTCATTGGTTTAGGGTTTTGGATGCCATTGGTTCCAAAATGTATATTGTATTATAAAAAATGTATGATTGTGAATGAATATAGAATATGTTTCTTTTCTCGGGTTTGGGTTTCTAGGGGAAAAATCTTTGTGTAATGTGTGTATTTTCCATTTTATCTTTTTCGTTCTTTTACTAAAAATATGTTTGCAATAAATATTGTACAAGGTTAAAATATACATTTGGTATTAGAGATTTTTTGGCTTTGGGGGGACACCTTTGTGGTCAAGGATTTGGCTCGGGACTGTGATAAGCCTTGCTGCAGTAAGAGATCTACGATATTGACTCTTTAGGTGAAGAGAAATGGCAAGCAGTTCAAAAATGGAGATCAGGAAGTTTAATGGGTAAAGTTTTGAGTTGTGGAAGCTCAATATGAAAGATCTGTTGGTGGACAGATTTCAGTGGATCATGTTGGATCGAGGTACTGCACCTATAGGAATTTCAACAGATGACTGGAAAAAGTTGGATCGGAAGGCGAAGAGCACAATCTGATTGTGTCTCATAGATTCAGTATTACTGAATGTGTCAGAGGAAGCTAAAACCAAGGATTTACGGGATAAGTTAGGAAAGTTGTATCAGTATAGGTCCCTAGTAAATACATTATTCTTGATAAAGAAGTTGTATAACATGAGGATGAGAGATGGAGACTCGGTGGAAAAGCATTTGAACACCTTCAATACTATGGTAAGTTAGTTAGTATCTGTTGAGATCAAAATTTCAAACGAAGATAATTGTATTAGTTTGTTTTTCTCTTTACCAGACTCATGGGATAGTTTATTTGTGGCCATAGGTAGTAATACAACTGCCTTGAATTTTGATGAAGCGCTCTCATCCTTGTTGTGAGAGGAGATGAGATGGAATAATATGTAAGGATAGAGCACATATGCATTATTTGCAAGAGGACACTCCTAGGAAAGAAATAGATATAAGTCCTCAAATGGGAGATCTAAGTCTAAGGGTAGATCTAAATCTCATGGAAAGTTTGTAAGGGTATGTTGGCAATGTGGAAAATAAGGACACTACAAGAAGAAGTGTAGATCCAAAATTGTGAAAAAGAAGGGATCTGAAGAAGCTCCTTCTACAAAAGAAAATACCTCCAAGGAAGAAGGAGGGGATGTGTACATGGATTCTTCAAGAACACATGCAGATCATGAGGCATGGTTGGTTGAATCAGATGCATCCTTTCATATGACTCCACACAGGGAGTGATTCAATGAATATGAAAGGTATGATGGAGGTAATGTTTTCCTAGGTGATGACTCAAAAAACAAAATCATAGGACAAGGAAAAGTAAAGTTGAGGCTCATAGATGGAAGAATTAGAACACTACCTAGTGTTCTGCACATCCCAAGTTTGGACAAAAATTTGATTAGGAGTAAAAACAACATTTGAAAAGGAAACCTGTAGGATGGTTCAAGGAGCAATGGTGTTGTTGAAGGGAGTTCGGTTTGGAACTCTGTATAAGCTGCAAGGAAGCACTATTAGTGATGGTTCTAATATTTCCATTGTTCCTGATATTGGAGTTGAAGAAGAAATAACTCCTATAGTCTCTGGAGAAAAGGTTGTGTTGTGGCATCAAAGACTGGGGCATATCGGAGAGAAGGGTATTTGACTACTACACGGTAAAGGTATGGTTGAAGGTATGTCTAAATTCTCTCTAGATTTCGATTTCTGTGAACATTTTGTATATGGGAAGTAGAATCGGGTAAGATTACCTTTTGGTGCAATGAGGGAAGAAGGAATTTTACAGCTAGTTCACAGTGTTGTGTTTGGACCTCTATCGGTTCCATCAATGGGAAAATGTGTGTATTATGTCTCATTTATAGATGACTTTTCGAGGAATACTTGGATATATTTCCTCGAGAATAAATATGAAGAATTTGATAGGTTTAAAGAGTTTAAGGATCTTGTTGAGAATCACACAGAGAAAATAATTAAGGTGTTGAGGACAGATAATGGCAGAGAGTTTTGCAAGAATGAATTTGAATAGTTATGTAAGAAGTGTGGTATAGCAAGGCAGAATATTACTCCATATACACCTCAGTAGAATGGAGTTGCAGAAAGTATTAATAGGTTGTTGATGGAAAAATCAAGGTGCATGCTCAGTGGTGTCGGGTTAGGGAAAGAATTATGGGAAGAGGAAGTGGCTACTACATGTTACTTGGTCAACAAATCACCCTCATCAGCACTAGATGACAAGAATCCACAAGAGGTATCGACTGGTAAGAAACCTTCTCTCACACATCTCAAGGTATTTGGTTGTGAGGCCTATGTTCATGTTCCAAAGGAAAACAAGAGTAATCTAGATAAGAAGGCTAAAAGGTGTATATTTATTGGGTATAAAGATGGTCTCAAAGGTTATAAGATTTGGAACCCAGAAACCAAGAATCTTGTGTATAGACGAGATGTGGTATTTAGAGAAATGAAGGTTGTTGTTAAACAGAAATTCCTACCAAGTAAGGAAGAACCAGAAAAAATAGAGTTTGATTTAAAATATGATGAATCAAACTCTACAAAAGAACAGGAATAAGAAGAAGAAGATCCTCATACTCCAGTATTAAGGAGGTCGATTCTAGGAAGGAGGATACCGGAAAGGTATACTCCGTATTATTTATGTTCAAATGTTGCTTTGTATATTACTAATGATGATCCTAGAACTGTTAGGGAGGCAATGGAATCAAAGGATGGAAAACTCTGGAAAAGGGCCTTGGATGAAGAAATGGCAGCCTTGGATAAGAATGAGGCTTGGGATCTAGTGGAGTTGTCGACTGGAAGAAATCCCATTGGAAACAAATGGGTATTTAAAAAGAAGCTGAATGAAGAAGGAAAAGTGGAGAAATACAAAGCTCGATTAGTAGAAAAGGGTTATTCCCAGGTTGAGGGGATTGACTTTGGTGAGATTTTTTCTCTTGTTGCCAATTTAACTTCTATTAGATTTATGTTATCTGTTGTTGCTCTGTTTTATTTTCAAGTAGAACAGATGGATTTGAAGAAAACATTCCTACATGGGGATATCGAAGAAGAAATATATATGAAGCAGCCAGAAGGTTTTGTTGTGAAGGGAAAAAAGGAGTTGGTATGCAAGCTGAAAAATTCATGTATGGTTTAAAACATCACAAAGGATGTGGTACAAAAATTTGATACTTATCTGTTGGGACTTGGATTCACAAGAAGCAAAGAGGATCACTGTGTGTATTTTAAATTAATTGGTGATCATTTGATTTATTTGGTCTTGTATGTGGATGACATGTTGTTGATAGGAAACAACAAGGAGATTATCCACAATGTGAAAACTCAGTTATCATCTAAATTTGACATGAAGGATCTCGATGCTGCAAATTTCATTTTGGGCATGGAAATTAAAAGAGATCGGGAAAAGAGGAAAATATGGCTAAATCAAAGAAAATATGTAGAGATGATATTGCAGAGGTTTAATATGCAAGAATGTAAACCGGTCAAGGTCCCTGCTCCTCTTGATGTAAAGTTATCATTGGAGCAGTGTCCCAAGACACAGGAAGAGGAGGAGGACATGTGTCATGTTCCATATGAAAGTGTAGTTCACAATTTGATGTATGCAATGGTATGTACTAGACCAGACATTGCACATGTAGTGGGAGTTTTGAGTAGGTATATATCAAAACCAGGGAAGGAGCATTGGACAACAGTAAAAACGGTTTTCAGGTATTTGCATGGAACTACTCACTATGGATTGTGCTACCAAGGAAGACTAAGATTCGAAAGAGGTTTGGACATACATGGCTTTGTGGATGCAACCTGGGATGGAGATATGCATCATAGGGAGATATACAAATGGGTGTGTGTTTAACCTATTTGGAGGAGAAATCAGTTGGATGAGTAAAAGACATGTTTTAGTGGCACTTTCAACTATAGAAGATAAATACATGGAAACCACTCGTGCAAGTAAGGAAGCAGTATGGTTACAAATATTGTGTTCAGGTATTTGGTTGATACAAAAAGCTGTAAGGATAGATTGTGACAGTCAGAGTGCAATTTTCTGGAGAAGAAATCGACTTATCCTTCAAAGACAAAGCATATTGATATTSAATAYCACTTTGTGAGAGACATGGTTGAAGAAAAGAAAGTGTTGTTGATGAAGGTGGACACTTTGAAGAAGTTTGTAGAGTCATTAATGAATTTTTTTAGCACTRAGAAGTTATCTTGGTGTAGAGGATCTGTGGGCATTGTTTCCTTGGATTGTTGACTATGTAACCCTGTAGCCCCCTATATGCAAAGAAAACAACAAGTGGAAGAATGTTGGGTATGTGTTATATTATTTGCACGACTATCCCTARTGTCTATTATGTTGCATCGGGCGCGTAGGGGGGGAGATATCCCCCTACATGGTGGTTCAAGGGAAATKCCCYTGATAAAAAAAAAATCCTCGGGAAACATGTCGCATCGATTTTCATGTCCATTGTCCATTGTTGGGCGGTTTTTCAGCACATGTTTTTTTGCCAATGGTTTTCTATTTCCAGTTAAGGAATTAGGGTTGTTGAATAATCTAGGTCATTGGGTTAGGGTTTTGGATGTCGTTGGCTCCTATATGTATATTGTATTGTAAACAATGTATGATTGTGAATGAATATATAATATGTTGGTCTTCCCGGTTTGGGTTTCCAAGGGAAAAATATATGTGTAATGTGTGTATTTTCCATTGTATCTTTTTAGTTCTTTTACTGAAAAATTGTTTGTAGTAAATTGTACAAGGTTAAAATATGTAGCTACGAGATGCACTACATGGAAGCAGGCATAGATGGGAATAGGGCACAGTAGAGATCAGAAAAAAAAAAATAACCTTTAACTACCACAACTTCGTACCAACATTAAAAAGGGTAAGCAGGTACATACAATGTGTGAAAACTTGTGGAAATCATTAGTTCAAGCTTAAGTTCCATTATCCTTTGATTTGGCTCCCCACAACCAAATATCAGCAAATTTTTTAGATAAATGAAAGGGAAGAAGAATGGTTTTGGAAATATCATAGAGGAAAATGGAGGTTACTACAGATCTTTTGACAAAGGGAATGACAATTACAACATCAACAGCTTCCACAATGACATCACTCCTTCAAATTCATACTGATTGGTTGCATCAATACATGAAACACTTTTGGTTAGGGGGAGATGATGGGTGTCCAAAACACCATATTTTTCATAGCCTTTATTTTGTTTTCAGTTTCATTATATCACCCTTTTCACTTCTACCTTTAGCATAACTACTACATTTTTCTTCAGGTATGTCACTATGTAATTCATGTCACTTTGAGTGGTTTTTTCTAGTGTAAAAGAGTAAGTATTTATACTCCTCCACTTCTTGCTTCAATTCTTCATTTTGTTTGTAAGCCTTTCATATTTTAGTACCAACTGATATTTGGTCAAAGAATTGACAGGTGCAAGTGTTACTTGCTAATTCACGTCCTCTTTGGCTTCAACTTCCTTCCTTAAATACTTCAGAGTCTCTATTACTAACTCCTAAGTTTCACTAATAGTTTATGCATACATATCTTCTTTCTCTAGTGAAGTCATAATGTCAATTGGATCATCTGGAAAAGAAGGAATATGAGGAATTGTCACATGTTTACCCATGCTCTGAGTGGTTTTGCGTGTTGGACCTAATGCTTCCTCGGGTTTTCTAATAGGAATAGAAATTTCCTCCTCAAACATACTCCTTTTCTTCTTTTGGGGCTCAGATATGGGCACTGGACTTTGTTTTTCCTGTGCCTTCCTTGTTTTTTTTCTAGAGGACTCAGATGCAGGCACTGGAACTTGTTCTTCTTGTGCACTTCTTGTCTTCCTACTAGAGGATTGCGCCATAGAACTCCCTTCATTGATTCTAAGTTTCTTCTTACCTTTAACTCTTAATTCAGGGGTCTTCTCCAATTCTCCAATTCTCCAACATCCTCCTGAGGTAATTCAATAGTTACTTCTGGAACACTATCTCCAATTTCCCCTACATCACTACCAAACCTTTTTTTCTTCCCCCTTTTCTCATTGATTTGTGTTTTTATTTTTGTGGACATGTCTAGGAAAGGTTCGTTGGTTTTGGATGATCGTTTCACCCTAGATGCAGGCGGTTCTTATAACACTATTTTTTTTCCTTTGTCTAATTCGCTAACATATTTTGGTGAACTGGGGTCAACATTGTCAACTTCATTACTTGGATTCTTTCCTCTCTTTATATTGTCT
This sequence comes from Picea engelmannii, assembly GCA_009831015.1. Taxonomy (NCBI): domain Eukaryota; kingdom Viridiplantae; phylum Streptophyta; class Pinopsida; order Pinales; family Pinaceae; genus Picea; species Picea engelmannii. The sequence goes on from ML786131.1 coordinate 366,433, forward strand.
CCCTTCTTTCTTCCTGACTCTTTACTATATTCCCCTGTCACATTTCCTTCCACATATTTAGAAACATCTTGAGCAAAGTTTTCCTTGAGGATTTTCTTCCAATTGTTGCCTCATTTTCTCAACTCATGAAAAACAAGTAGTTTCATCAAACCATGGTGATAGAGATTGGTTTCAAGCTTCTTAGAGGAATACTTAACCCCTCTCACCATTTTATTCAGACTCATCCAAATAAAATGGGGAAAATCTATGTGTGGTCCTCCCTCAAAATGAAACAACATCCTTAAATGATAAAGGAAATTTACTACATACCTCCCTTCACAGGTTAAGAACCTCTACAAGATGACAAGCATCATCCAATATTCCTCCTTGATCGAACTTTGGGAGATTCCTTTTTTCTAGTTTGGGTCCAGATGTTCAAGCTTCAAATACTTATGACAGAGTCTCTTATCAATGATGGTTCCTTTGAAATATTTATCTCTAGTAGAAGGTAACTTCATCGCTTCTACTATGGTGGATTCAGTGATCATTAATTTTACTTCCCCCAACTGGACACTCTCTCCATCATAACTCTGGGTGAAGGCATGGGGCACTCCCTCATGATTTCCTTTGAATTTTTCTAGAAAAGAAACCCAGTTGGACCTCTCAAACTTGTCTCTGCATGCTTGATACTCCTTCGTCTCTCTGTAAAGTTGGAATACAGGTTCATGCCTTTCAACCCCCATGTCAGATTGAAAATAGGTCTCAAAATAAGTGTAGGAAACAGAATTTGGGTGAGGGTGTGGTAGTGGAAGAAAAATTACAAGATAGGGTGACGGAGACTGAGAAACAAGATGAATTTATAGTAGGAATGAATAGAGTGGCGGTCCTATAGTATGAAGTGGGTAAGTAATGCTCATCTGGATGGCGAATCCATCCAGAAGAGTGTTTATAAATTGAAACAAGAATGCAACGGTAAAATTATTACAATGATGGTGATGTAAGGAAAAGTTAGAAATTATGCCGAGGGATCGAATATATGGATAACATGACGATCATATCCAACAATAATGTCACATCCCATTCACACTGGTTTTCGTAATGATTGCAAGGAATGTAGCCGATGTAATCGAAATTCACCAATATGCAACAGTCGACGTAAAAATTTGTCAGAAGGTAATCATTCACCAACACAATGTTTTGGAATCAATATTAACAACGTAATGTTATAGAAGGTGGCGTAATCATAATTTTGACATCACAAGAACAGCAGTCTTCGACAGGAGATTTTTCAAACTGGACCAATTCTGCTCAGGGTATGATTTTCATTTGCCCAATCATATAAATGATCACTCTATTGTAAATGATTTTAAAGGCGGGGGAATAAACATGAATACTTTGAAATATAATGATAGGGAGGTTTAATAGCTTAAGGAAACAAAGGTATATGAGAATAATCATATGTTTAGCACAAAATTAATATGATTCTTAATAAAAGGAATAAAACAATGAGCTCATACCTCCATTACCTGAAGTGTTCTTTTTCAATCAAGGAATACATCAAGTATGGGACAACTTTTACCAAAATCCCACCATTAGTATCAGATCATAGGCTTAGTATCGGACCAACACAGAGAATTGTTTTAGTACCGGACCAACACGACAAATCATTTTAGTATCGGACCAACACAAAGAGTATTTTCCAGTACCGAATGAACATGAGAAGTTTTTTTATTCAGTACCAGATAAACTTAGAGACTATTTCCAGTACCAGATGAATCTTTGATAAGATACCTAGAATCTTGAAGGCCTCTCTTTGTAGTTAAGCATGTTTTTAGGTTCAAGCTGGAGTAGGTGTTGGCACTTACTGATGTTGCATGTGAATTTGTTTTGTTGTTGTATCATGCTGGAAAAACTACAAACAGCACATTGGTACATGAATGTTTAAATTGCAGTGCAAGTGTCATAAAATGAGGCAAAAGAATTCAATGATTGGGCTCCAAGTTCTGTAACAAGAAGGCAATTGTAGTTTGACAACCTCCTCTTGAGATGCAGAAACCTCCTCTTTTTGGAACCAAACTAGACACTGCTTATGTTGTGACTTCCATTTTATTGGAAAGGAAAACCTAACTACTATTGTTCTGTGGATTTTTGTCAAGCCCAGATCAGTTAATGCTCACCAATGTTTTCAATTTTTAGGTGTGAAAAAATCAAAGAAAACTCCATCTACTGTCCCGTGGATTTTTCTCGAGCCCAGGCCAGTTCCCACTTGCCAGTGTTTTCAATTTTTAGGAGTTTGAAAAACTTAAAGAAAACTCCATGATCCAAAAAGGATCCAGAGAATACTAAGGACAGCTCAGAATTTGTAGAAGCAACTTAGGAAGCTCAGAATGGCCTCAGCAGACAGAGAAAGGGAAAAAAATCAATGTACTCAAAACTCAATGAAATTGGAATTGTCGTGAAGAGTGTGTCGCAAGATTTCCAACAACGTAAATATCTCTTCAAACAGAGTTACAGATCAAAATATATTCGCGGTCAAAGTTTTGGTCAACCTAGCCCAGTCAGCATTCATATTGTTGACGTCGGCATCAGTATGGATGACGTCAGTGTACGTGGAACATGCAGAAGGTGACATGTGTCATGATCATGTCATCATGGTTATGTGGCAACACCACAAGTTGCCACGTGTCACTAGTTTTCATCATTTTTGGGTCAATCTGTGGACCAATGAAAAAGTGCCACATGGCAGACCGTACGGGACATGGTAGGCTGACATGGAAAGTGACTGTGCAAGTGGTTGGTGTGGACCAATGGTTGGTTTCCACGTGGCCCAGTCATGGGCTACCACATGGCAGTGGGAAAATTCCCAATGAGGGACCGAAACCGGATTTTCAAAAATAAAAAAAATGAACCTGCCAAATCTGGCGGAGCCCCGCCAAATACGACGGCCAAACTGCAAGCTTTGATGGATCCAAACAGTGCTCCAAAATTGGCCAAGTTCCAAACCATATATATATATATATATATATACATTGTTATAACAATAACCCAAAAGGGGAGGCCCACAGGCTCGACCCCGGGACCTCCCCCTATCCAATGCCTTAACAAAAACATCCGCCATCATTGGGCCAACAGACTCTGTTGGTTAGTCTACCCCATTTTTTGCTTAAAACATGAGTCTTCCCACGGATGGGGAGGAGGGCGCTCGATGGTATGGCAGGGCATGGATTTCAAGACGCAATATCGAGAATTAATTCCAAGGAGCAAGCATGGAAATCGAGACGAGATTTCTCAAGGGCCTGGGAGTGCCAAAGTCAGCTTGAGGCATGGAGATAGTCATTTTTGGGTAATTCAACGCCATGAATTCAATGGTGTTGTATGTTTTCTGATCTAAGAAAAGATTCTGCGGCTTAGTTCCAGAATGAGGTATACTTATGTATTTTTCCAAATTATTTTGTTAAGTTAATAAAAAGGCCTACCCATTTGAGAGAAGGACCCGGAGACATAGTCCACCAGGGAAAAAATCTGTTATCAAGTTTTTGTGTTCAAATTTGATGTTTATGTCTCTTCATTATTAAGATTTTCCTTCTTTATGGTGAACTTTAATTTATGATCATTTCATACAATTATTTATAAGTCACTTCGATGAAAAGATCATGGATCATGTTGGTATCAGAGCAGTCATCTTTGACTTGAATTGTTGAGTGTGAATGCTTAATAGGGACAAGCATAAGCAGGTTGAAGGAACTCTTAAGGCTTTCAATCCCGAAGTTGGTCGTGCATCGCGAAGGAAGAAAATGGCAGAAGAGGACAAGTGTGATGAACAGGAGAAAAACTTCCATATGGTCTTTTATCGCATGTCATAAATGGTCAAGCAAATGTATGGAGACTACGAGAAGAGGATGAAGAAGAAAGGGAAGAAAAATGAACCACAAGTTTATGATAATGCTTCATTAAATCAAGGGGCTAGAGGAGACCCTCCTGAATTTCCATCTTCACCATCCTGTTCTAGCTCTTCTTCCTCTGAGCATTCTCATCATTATCATCATTCTATCCATAAAGATTCTTTTAAGAAACCATTATTAAATATTGATGTAAAATTTTCTTTACCTATGTTTAATGGAGATGCTAATCTTGGAAATCTAGATAATTGGATCCGACATGTTGAAGTATATTGTCGTGTTCAACAAATTGATGAAGAGGAAGTTAAAGTGCAACTGGATTCTCTTCGGTTGGAAGGCACCACTCTCATATGGTGGGAGAGAAAACTTAAGGACAGAAGTAAGTGTGATAATCTTCTTTCCTCATGGTCGAAATTTAAAGCAGCGATAAGGAAGCAATTTTATCCATTGGGTTATTTACATAGAGCAATGATGGAATGGAAAACTTTAAGACAAAGTAAAGGTTAAAATGTACAAAGTTTCACGAAATAATTTAGGAAGAAATCTCTTACATTAAACATTCCTTTGGATTCTTATGAAACTTTAATGAAGTATATTGGCGCACTTCACAGTTATATTCGTCATACTTTGTTATTTTTTAACCCCGCCAATCTTGATGAAGTTTGTGTGCAAGACACTCACCTTGAGAACAGGGGAAAGCATGTTCAAGAAGATCCCACAAAGAAACCTTCCAATCTCCCACATAATAATGTTAAAAGGTTTAAAAGGAAGGATAATAATACTGCCATTGTTAAGAGAGAAGAAGGAAAACCATCTTTCACTCATTGCAATAAAATTGGTCACTGTTAGAACTAGATGACACATCTGGATTGTTGCAGAGGTAATCCCAATACTCATCAGTTTGTATGTCATAGTGAATAGTTTTAAAGGATGGTATAATGGAATGCATAGGCAAGTGAGGTCTCAATCTAACTTCAGTCAGCAAGTTCTATCAAGGGTGAGTAGGGGCAAGAACTTGAGAAGAATGAAGAAATATTCTATGGACATCCGGTTTTCCAGCAGCTTAAAGAGGAAAAACTCTGAAGAGAATATCCTCTTGGTTCATGGTTTCAAGGAACTCAATGAATTTATTATTGAAATGAAATCAAATATACATCACAATTCAATAATAACAACCTGACTGGATCATCCATGCCCGACTCATTCAGTGTTAGGGGAAAAACAATCACCAGAAACTGATTAAAACTGGTTGTGATGCCACTATGATCAAACCTACATCACAAGAACATAACTACCCTCGACTGGATCATCCATGTCCGAGTGTCTTAACACAGCTGTTACAGAGAGATGAAAGGAAACTAACTTACATTAAACAAGAAGTCTCAAATACAGGTACATAACCAGAGAACCAGAGGCTTCATTAAAATTTTACAAATTGGGAGCTTAGCTCAACCATCGACCCTAACAAATAATGAGGAAGACTCTTATATACTCAGAGAAAAACTACGAAAACATGCTCAAGTCTCTGCATTGAAAGCATTATGTTTGCATACTTCCTGGCAGACTATGCATGTAGTCTCCTGTCAGAAGAGAGCTCTTGTTAGATGCAATCATGCTTCAGGAAGGTTCTACAGCTGATCTGACTTGTTAATAGTCCTTTCTCGGGATTTCCATTTATGGTGGAAATGATGTTCAACCACCACCAACTAACTTCAATAACTGCTTCATCGGGATCAAGAAGGCACGAGTCAGCACTGCGCCTATGGAATTTGGCGGCCTCTGCATTCTTCCATCTAGATCTAAGTCGGATTCTCTTGAGGAGGCCTGATAGCGGACCTAGAAACCGACGATGTGATTGGTGCACTCGGCATGGAATAGCATGCATGAATATGGCCAGGTGGACAATGTGGATGGGAAGAGGAAACTGAGGATAGTGTGGGGGCCACACAAGTGGGAGCTGAGGTGTAATGGGATGGAAGTGATGTGGAGTGAGGTGGCATAGGTGGCGGGAGATGATAAGGGAAGATGCGATAGGTGAGACAGTGAGTAGAGGACAGGTGTGAGGGAGCAAAAGTTATAGGGGAGCAAGGGATGTGACGAACAGAGGAGAGATATGGAGTGGGGCACAGAGCGGCCACTTGTCGAGCCGGGATAGGGCCTTATATGCACATGCGCATATCGGGGATGCAAAAAGTGGTTTGATTATTCACCGCCTTTGGGTCCGATGTCTGTCTCTGACTGACATGTAGCGTCTCCACAAAATCATGGTTTCAAACCCGGCTTGCCCTACCATTTTTATCGTCTGTGCATGTTGGGGCCCCGATATGATCAACGGTCATCGATCTGAGGCACACAAATATCGGTTGCCCAGATTTGCATGCATCTTATTACTTGCACCCAAAGGTCACATCGCTCATTCGATTTAGGATAGAAGCCAAATGTGGGTTTTTTGCTCGCTTTCTTCCGTTCCTTCGCCAAGGGGCCCATTTCTTAGGGAAAACACCCCTCTTTACAAATAAATGTGATAACATTAGGCTCCATGGGGGATGGCTTTCTCCCTATGAGATGCCAAGATATCTTTTGCAGTTCCAATCACCTTCTGCATTGGGCTATGGAGTCAAGATCAAAACACCCTGCTGAGGAATATATGCTGAAAAACAAAAATAAACATGCATGGGCTCCATAGGAGCTTATTTATGTGCAGTCCTAGACTAATTGATTTTTACATGATGCTAGGTGAAAGAAAATTTCCACCATATCCATTCAAGTAATTTCCTGACTGGAAGCTCTTTTACTTTGTCAGTGATGAATAACAGATGATGCAACCGTGACAGCAGAATGATTACACCCTTCAACTTTCCTCCAGATGGGAATGGTGAGATCATACCTGGAGGTTCCAAATCATGGAGGAAATGCAACTACATATACTCCCCCACAAGTTCATGGAATGAGTGGAAAACTCTGAAAACTTTGTAGCAGAAATCCTGTTATGCTTCACAGGTGCTCATGCATGGTCGAATGTCTCTAGAAAGCGTGGGCGGGTGAAAGGATGATGTAGGATGACTACTCTCAGGCGATGGTTTCTCACTTTCTTCTTCTTGGCTCTCCCAAGGGTCATATTTGTAATCATTTGTTTTCCCTTGGGTATGGAAGTAAGTGAATATTAAGGCAGAAAAGATAGAATCTGAACTACACGGAAGACACAGTGATGATATTGGGTCAAAGTGAGCAGAAGAGAAGAAAATACGGTGCGAAGTAAGAGAAATCAAGTCATTTGATGAGGAGATCGAGAATGGACAAATCAGCAAGGAAGATGGATCGTGGACAACTCAACAAGCAAACAAAACCATCGTTGGATGCTTTGGAGCACCGCGTGAGAAGGAAGGAAAGACAGTCTAGCGAAGCCCTGAAAACATGGGTCAAGTTGACCTAGGGTTTTGGTATCTAGGGTTTTGACACTTAGGTTTCAACCTAAGGATGTCTGAGAGCTATTGTAATGTATAAATAAAGTCCTAAAGGACTTGGGATGGGTTGGTGCTAAGTTGGTTGAGAGTTCATTGTTATCGTGAGAGTGAGTGATTACTATTGTGTGAGAGAGAAGTCCTGATGTGAGGACCTTCTGTATTGTAAGATCTTCAGTTGGGTGTGAAAATCAATCTTGCAGCTGGGTGCACAGGGAGGGAAGACAGAGATAAAGAGAGAAGATATGTTGGCTAAAGAGCGCAGATAAGAACTGTATGCTTCCATCTTAATATATTATAAAACGCATTTATGTGGACATAGCCCTAGAGAGAGGGTGAACCACGTATATCTTGTGTTATGTGTGATTGATGTTGGGTTCTTTGTCATTTGATAGACTGCTATTGTGATATTGTGTTACATCTAAGATATAACTTGCGTAGTAGGCCTAAGGAAGATAAAGAATACTAGGTTACTGTGTGTAGTTGCTTTGAATCCAATTTGCATTTCCTCTGGTTGTAGACACCTGTGTCCTGCAACCCCCTATTGTTACTTCGGGTGAGATTGCATATGCTTCTCATGTGTTGTCGAAAGGGTCAGTAGTTAGGGCTTGTTGGTGCGCTCTTGGAGCTGAACCCTGGGTCTGCCCCTGTGCCAACATCATCATAAACAGGGCCCATGGGAAAGTTCTTATTTTGGTCTTTTGCAGGCCCAGGATGGTTGATTTCCTCATGATAACTTTATTTAATTAATAGGGGAGAAGGATATGTTGTATGTTCCTGGAAATCCTACATATCTAGCTCAGAATCTGAATCATAGTTGTCATACACAGGCTGGTTTCTTCCTGAGTCATCAAAATATGGTGCAGGGATCAACTTCTCTTCCTCTAAATACATAACTATTTATTTTTTTAATACTTAGGCAGTAAGTGCATCAAGGGAAGAATATGTTACCTCTATGACTATGTAGTCCTTAACCTCACCATGATGAGTAAGTTTGCCAAGAAAATTTGCTCCTAGGACTAGAAAATCCTCTGCATCTTCCTCAAAAAGGCAGCAGTATCGATCTGCCTTCAACTCCCCTATCTCTGTAGAAAGAGATTTTACCAGCTTCATCAACTTGCTCAGTGCATGTTCTACCTCCTAGTCCTCATCCTTACATCTTTCCTCTGATGCATATGAACAGGGAAAAGAAAGAACTAATTTATTATCCAAGTCATCAGGCTCACCCTCACAGCCTACGTAGGAAGTAGCTATATCTTGAATACAGTCATTGTATCCCTCACAAAAATTATGAAAAATTAACTTAGAGGGATAAAACCTATAACAATGAGCATCGAAAGCTGCATCAAATTCTCCCAGTGAAGAAATTATAGCAGGGGGTAAAGAATGATACCACTCACGAGCATCCCCCGCTAAAGAGAACATGAACATCTTCATTAATACATCCTCATGATGTATCTCCCACTAGTGCATGAGTTCATGAAACTCACCGAGATGTTGAGCAGGGTTGTCCTCTTTACACTCTCCAAATATAGGAAAATACTCATTCCATTCATTTGGATTAGGAACAACATTTGGAAAACCAGGAACACCAGAAAAATTAAAAGGAGCAAACCTTCGAGCTGGGATATTTTCCATTTCGAACTAGAGGAGTCACCAATCGATCATTTAATCATGGAGTCGTCAGGTGAAATATATGCAGCAAGAGTGTTTATGGTCTTTGTTCACCATCAAAGACCAAATCTAATCGTTGTGTTCTCCCAAGGGCTACCAGGTGTAACCAGATTCATCCACACTGAAATAGTGGAGTTGAGACAGTGGAGTCACCAGGTACATAGTTGCAATCTTTGATGTACTAAGTTTTGATGCACCTTCAGAACCAGTAAGATTTGTTGTTCTATCCCAAGGAAAATATTCAATTCATCCCTGGAAACGGCGCCAGAAATGTTAGCACTGGAAGTCACCTCTAGATTGTTGCAGAGGTAAGCCCAATACCCATTCGTTTGTATGTCACAGTTAATAGTTTTAAAGTATGGTATAATGGATGCAGTCTCAAGATTATATCGCTTTAACTTAGAAAACTGGGCTGGAATGCACAGGCAAGTGAGGTCTCAATATAACTTCAGTCAGCAAGTTGTAGCAAGGGTGAGTAGGGGGGAAAACTCGAGAAGAATGAAGAAGTCTTCTATGGACATCCAGTCTTCTAGCAGCGTAAAGAGGAGAAACTCTGAAGACAATATCCTCTTGGTTCAAGGTTTCAAGGAACTAAATGAATTTATTACTGAACTAAAATCAAACATACATCACAATTCAATAATAACAACTCGACTGGATCATCCATTCCTAAGTCATTCAGTGTTAGGGGGAAAACAATCACAAGAAACTGATTAAAATTGGTCTTGATACCACTATGATCAAACCTACATCACAAGAACATAACTACCCTCGACTGGCTCATCTGTGCCCAAGTGTCTTAACACAGTTGTTACAGAGAGATGAAAGGAAACTAACTTACATTAAACAAGAAGTCTCAAATACAGGTACATAACCAGAGAACCAAAGGCTTCATTAAAATTTTACAAATCGGGAGCTTAGCTCAACCATCGACCCTAACAAAATATGAGGAACACTCCTATATACTCATAGAAAATCTACATAAGTGTGCTTGAGTCTCTGCATTGAAGGCATTATGTCTGCATACTTCCTGGCAGACTGTGCATGTAGTCTCCTATCAGACGCAATCATGCTTTAGGAAGGTTCTGCAGCTGAGTCAACTTGTTGACAGACCTTCCTCAGGCTTTCCATTTATGGTGGAAATGATGTTCAACCACCATCAACCAATTTCAATAACTTCTTCATCAGGATCGAGAAGGCCTGAGTCATCACTGCGTATGTGGAATTTGGCGGTCTCTGCATTCTTCCATCTGGATCTAATTTAGATGCTCGCGAGGAGGCCTGACAGTAGACCTAGAAACTGACGATGTGATTGGCGCGCTCGGCATGGAATAGTGGACATGGAGATGGCCGGGTGGAAAACGTGGATGGGAAGAGGAAACTAAGGATAGTGTGGGGGCCACATAAGTGGGAGTTGAGGTGTAATGGGATGGATCTGATGTGGAGCGAGGTGGCATAGGTGGCGGGAGATGAGAAGGGGAGATGTGACAGGTGGGAAAGTGAGTGGAGGACAAGTGTGAGGGAGAGAAATTTATAGGGGAGTAGGGGATGTGACGAACAGAGAAGAGAGATGGAGTGGGGGACAACTACCGGAGGGATAGAGTGACCACTTGTCGACCCAGGATAGGGCCTTATATGCACATGCGCATATCAGGGCTGCGAAAAGTGGTTTGATTCTTCACCGCTTTTGGGCTCGATGTGTGTCTCTGACTAACATGTAGCGTCTCCACAAAACCATGGTTTCAAACTTGGCCCGCCCTACAATTTGTATCATTCGTGCATGTTGGGGCCCCGATATGATCAACGATCGTTGATCTGAGGCACACAGATCTTCGCCACCCAGATTTGTGTGCATCTTATCACATCGCTCATTCGCTCATTCGACTTAGGATAGAAGCCAAATGTGGATTTGTTGCTCGCTTTCTTCCGTTCCTTCGCCAAGGGGGCAATTTCTTAGGAAAAATACCCCCCTTTACAAATAAATGTGATAACAGCCACGATGATGAACATTGTTGGGAACTACATCCAGAGAAGAGACCGAAACAGTTTGGTGGAAAGGGGAAGACAAAGAAAGTTGCTACAGTGCAACAAGATCTTGATTCTGATTCAGGAGATGAAGGAAAGATCATAGTGGTTGGAGTACAAGGTAAATATTCCCTTCATGCTAGTTCAAATTTCAATAATGAATCTCATGATGATGAAAGAAAGAGGAATGAATTATTTCATATAATAGTTGTATCTAAACACACTAAGATAGATACATTATTTGATCTGGGTTCCCAAGTAAACTTAATATATTAGGATATTTAGACACTTAGGATTTAGTTAAGATCTACTTGGTCTAATGTGTCATTAGGTAAAAGTGTGTTTCTTTAGTATGCATTTGTATGCATTTGTAGTTATGAAATCCGACGATGACGATATGTTCTCGATATAGAGTGATCTGATGGTTCATACTCTCCTCGATCTTAACAGCCATTGATATGTGGCTTAACACCCGATTGGTCCATGATCTCTATTTAAAGAGCATGGAGGGTCCTTTGTCGATATCGAGTGTGAGAAACTCTCTTGTAAAATCTCTTTGTAATCTTTTTCTTTGCATTAATAAACTGCTCCAAGTGGTCGCGTTGGTTGGGGCCGTGGATGTTTCCCCATAGGGGTTTTACCACGTGAAAACATCGGTATGTTGATATTTGATTTGTTTATGTGAGTGGTTACTGAAGGTGTTCGTCCTCTTTTGGAATACATGTGTTGTCAAACATGGTATCAAAGCCTATTTGAAGACCCGCTCCTGTTGTAGATCGAGATCGTGAAGACAAGTTTCCTCATCTCCATTTTCCATAATTTTTGTACATTTTTGGGCTGAGAAGAATGTTCCATTGCATCTGGAGCACTCATTTCAGTTAGGAACACTTTTCGTTTCACTCGAAAAGGTTTCTGTTTGCATAAGATACGGCCATTATAGTCAAATCCGGAGGTATAAAGCCTGAATACGCATTTTTTTAATTTCTGCAAAGTTTTATTTTGGTTTTATTTCGGTTTGATATTATTTGTTTCCGGTTTGATACTCTTTTAGATTTGTGTATTCTCTTTTCCCCGTGACCTGTGTGATCTCGGAAAATCAGAAATAAATAGGAAAAGGTGCATCTTCCAGGTAAGCTAACCAACATCTAACCCTTGTTATCATCAAGAAGCGAAATTTTTTTCCTTGTGTGAAAAGAGTTTTTTTTAGCATGCTCTCCAAGGTCGTCTTCAACAACAACAACAACACAAACACCCCCAATCCTCCTTCTAAACATTACAATATGTTTTTCTAGACCATTTATTTAAAATTTGCCTTATTAAGTAAGAGGTCTTGGGTTCAAATCTCTCTTTTGTTACCTTTTTTGAAAAAGTTCATGCTAAAATTGTAAAGTAACTTATTTATTTATTTTCCATGCAACATTTTTGTTATAAAGTAACTTCATTGTAAAAGTGGGTTACTTCATAAAGTAGCTTACACTATCACGTGGTCATTTGGTTACCGTTTATGCCTTTTTTTAAAAGGACATAACTCTCACATCCGAAGTCAGTGTTCAGTGTCGTTTTTTTTAAAACAGCATAATTTTTGGAGCTCTTTCCATCCAGATCATCAGTTTTAGTTTTTAAATCCAAATTATATACATATTTAATATGGCTTATACAAGTAATGTTTTGCTTATCAGTACCAACTACTTCCAATGGAAATCTCATATGGAAGATTTATTAAGTAAAGGCTTGTACTGGATTACCTTGGGAAAGAAAAAATAACCCACTGATGATGATAAGAAAGCCAAATGGGATAATAGGAGTGATGAAGCACGTGAACTAATCAAAATGTCCATCTCTCCTGATTTAATATACCACCTCCAAGAAATTGATGACCCCGAAGAAGCTTGGGACAAGATTGGGACAAGATTGAATCTGTGTTTGGTAAACTCAATATTATTCGAGCACAACAATTAGAAAATTAAGTACTGACCTTGAGTCCAAGTGATTTTTCTTGCCTTGGAGACTATCTATCTAGGTTTAAAACACTCAGAATTTTATGTGAAGAATGTAAGATAAAAATGAAGGAAGAGAGTTGCATCTATCTTATTCTTTATAATCTAGGTAGTTCACATTATGTGTTTGTATCTACCTTTTATGCCATGAGAGAGGCTCTAGGGAAAGATTATGACAAACCCACTATTGAGTCTTTTTGTGTTTCTTTGATTAGAGAGGAAGATAAGCATGTACAACTTGGAGTGATCAACACTACAAGTACCTCCAACAAAGCCTTAGTTTCCTAGCAGAAAGATAAACCCAAGAATCCCAAGAAGAAACATCCTCGCCACAAAAACAAGGAATATAAGGGTTCCAAACCCACTCAGACAGCTTTTGCTCCGAATGGAGACAAATGAGCAAAATATAAAAATAAGAAGACTGACAGACATTGCAATTTTTGTGATAAAGATGGTCATGATGAATCTAAATTTTTCAAGAAGATGGCAACTTTAGAAGCAGCAATGAAGAAGCACAACATCAGTATTGATCCTACTTCTTCTTCTTCTTCTCATGGACATGCACTTTCTGCTTCTAGTTTCTCCTTCAATACACCTTCTACTTCTACTTCTGATAAGTGGCTTATTGATTATGGAGCATCTTATCATTATGCTAAGGATAGAGACATATTTTCTACTCTAAATGAATGTAACACCAAGAAAATATTTGTTGGTGATGATAGATCTCTTAGTGTTGAAGGATCTGAAACAGTACAAGTAGAAAATGGCCATTTCAATGATGTATTATGTGTTCCAAGTATTTTTTGTAACCTTCTATCAGTATATCAAATCACTCATTCAAGTGAAGGTAAAACCGTAGATTTTTCACCTCACCAAGTTGTAATCAAGGATCTAAAAGATCATGATCATGTTCTTTTAACTGGAATTGTTGATGATATTACTAGGTTGTACAATTTTGACAACTTTGGGTCACCATATTTTTCATTAGTTTTTGTTGCTCATAGCGATGACTTGAGCAAACTTTGGCATGAGCGGTTTGGTCATCTAAACTATCGCTCATTGCAGCAACTATGTAATCAACATATGGTGACTGGTCTTCCTCTTGTTTCATGCAGAGATGTTGTTTGTCTCAGTTGTATTCTCGACAAACATCATCGGGACAGTTTTGAAAAACGTGTATCTTGGCATGCCTCGGGTCCTTTGCATCTTGTTCACGGTGATTTGTGTGGTCCACTTTCTTCTCCTTCTTTTTAAGTATTTCTTAACTTTCATTGATGACTTTTCTAGACGTACTTGGGTTTACTTCTTAAAACTTAAGAGAGAAGTTTTTAACAAGTTCTTAGCCTATAAGGCCCTTGTAGAAAAGCAATCTAGACATCAAATTCAAAGGTTAAGAACAAATAATGGAGGCGAATATGTGAACAATAATTTTACAAATTACTGCACTACACAGGGAATCCAAATGCAACACGCTATTACATATACACCACAACAATATGGCGTTCCTGAGAGAAAGAACCGCACATTAAAAGAAATGGATAATTGTGTGATCCAATCTAAGGGATTAAGTCTAAATTATTGGGCGAAAGCCATCAACTATGCAAATTACATAGTAAATTGCACTCCCACAAAGGATCTTAAAAATATAACACCGGAAGAAGCTTGGACTAAAATTAAACTAGATGTAAGTCACTTCTATGTATTTGGCAGTATAGCATGGGCTCACATTCCTGATGAGAAAAGGAAAGCATTGCAGCCTAAAAGTGAGAAGCAGGGATGATTTTAGGGGCTAAATTTTGATCATGGGATAATTTTCTATGGTTTTTCCAAAAATGAGATTCTCTATTTTAAAAATGATTCACCCAAATTCTATAGGATAAAATTATTTTACCTTAAAAATCGCCAAAATTTTATAAAAACTATATAAAATCCTTAGAAATTTGAATATTTTTACAAAAATATCGCCAAACATTTATATTGGCATGTGAAGGATTAGTAAGATTCACCAAGGTTTCTACATTTAAAATTAATTTTCCATCCTTAAAGTCATCCCTGGTGAGAAGTGTATATTTGTTGGTTATTCTGAACATGTCAAAGGTTACAGACTTCTTCAATCACATTGTAATGAAATTATTATTAGAAGAGATGTTAAATTTGATGAAAATCTCTTGTCCTGCGAGCCTAATTCGACGTTTGTGCCTTCTTTGGCCTGCGAGCCTAATCTGGCGTTTGTGCCTTCTTATGATCTGGTTTCTTCTTCAGATGATGATAGTGAGGAAGAAAATACACCTCACCCTCCTCCAGATGAGTCCTTTGAACCTGAACCAGCATCCGTTCCACCACTTCCTAGATGGGTCTATTCAACACGAGAAGCAGTTGGTGATCTTGTCGGTGATCCTTCAGATCAACATCGGACATGTTCACAGTTCCAACGTGCCTCTTCTCGTTTGGCTCAAGTTTCAGAAACTCATCATCTAGATACATTTGCAAAAGATTCAGGTCATCCAGATTGGGATACAGCAATGAATGAAGAGTATCGTTCTTTAATGGAAAAAAATACTTGGGATCTTGTATGTAAATGGGTCTACAGAACTAAGTATGCATCAAATGGAAGTGTTGAAAGACACAAGGCTCGTTCAGTTGCCAAAGGATTTTCCCAAGCTGAAGGAATTGACTATCATGAAACCTTTTCCCCTGTAGCCAAAATGAATTCCATCCGCCTTGTTCTTGCCATTGTTGCCTCACATAAATGGGAGGTCCATCAGATGGATGAAAAATCCGCCTTCTTTCATGGAGATTTACAAGAATAAATCTACATGGAACAACCTCCTGGCTATGTCCAGAATGACTCTAACCTTTTTTGTTTCCTTAAGAAATCTCTTTATGGTCTCAAGCAAGCTCCCCAAGCTTGGTATGCCAAAATGGACACCTTTCTTATGGCCATTGGATTCTCTAGATGACATTCTATTCCTAATGTATATACCAAGAAAGTAGGAAGCCATATCATAATCCTTGTACTTTATGTTGATGACCTTATCCTTACTGGTAGTGACTCAAAACATTTAAACCATGTGAAAACCAGCCTTAGGAAGAAATTTGAAATGACAGACTTAGGTTTTTTACACTACTTCCTTAGCCTCCAAGTTTTGCAAACCAGTGAAGGAATTTTTCTTTCCCAGTCTAAGTATGCTTGTGACATTCTTCGTCTCTTTCACATGGATGATTGTAAACCAATATCTTCTCCCTTCCAGTCTAGAGTCAAGCTTACTTCCACCTGTACTTCTCCCAAAGTTGATGCCACCCTGTACCGTCAGTTAGTTGGTAGCCTCTTATACTTGACTCATACATGTCCTGATATTTCCTTTGTTGTTGGTATTGTTGCCCGGTATATCCAAACACCCCATGAAATCCATTGGAAAGAAGCTAAAAGGATACTTCTCTATGTCCATGGTACAGTTCAGTTCGGGATACATTACAATTCAAGGGGGACTCCTTTATTGGTTGGTTTCACTGATTCAGATTGGGCCGGCGACCCTGATGATTGGAAGTCTACTACAGGTTATGTTTTTAGCCTTGGTTTAGGACCTGTTATTTGGGCCTGTAAGAAACAATAGGCTATTGCACTTTCTTCAGCAGAAGAAGAGTACCGAGCAGTGGTAAATGAAAGTTAGGAAGCCTTGTGGCTTCGACATATCCTTTTAGAGTTTGGATTCCAGCAGCAGCATCCGACTAGCCTTTGGTGTGACAATCAGAGTGTCATCAAGCTCGCCAAAGACCTAGTTCAATATCAGTGTAGAAAACACATCGAGCTCCACATGCACTTCATCATAAATCTCATTCATGATCAAGTTATTGAAGTGCTCTTTTGTCCTACAAAATATCAAGTTGCAAACATTTTCACAAAGTCCCTTACAGAAGCGAAGTTTTCCAAACTTCGATCTATGTTAGGAGTTCAGGAAGTTATCATTAAGGGGGGATAGGCTCTAATGCCTCCTTCCTTCTCCTATTGTGTCACTATTGTAAATCCTTCAATCCTATCCCAAGTTGTTCT
>ML786131.1:383755-423179 GCA_009831015.1 Picea engelmannii
ATCTCTATTTAAAGAGCATGGAGGATCATTTTTCGATGATCAATTGTGAGAAACTCTCTTGTAAAATCTCTCTGTAATATTTTTCTTTGCATTAATAAACTGCTCCAAGTGGTCGCGTTGGCTGGGGCCATGGATGTTTTCCCGTAGGGGTTTTACCACATGAAAACATCGGTGTGTTGATATTTGATATGGTTATGTGAGTAGTTACTGAATTTTTCATCCTCTTTTGGAATACATATGTTGTCGAACATAATATCTTAAGCACTTATAAAAAACATGGGTCTTAAAACCAAACCACATCCAAAGCCTTATCCTCATGGTTGTTCATGTGATAAATCAAAACTTAATGTCACTAAGAAATGTAGGATCATATTTTTTATTGCTTCAAAGTTGATTAATGAAGTGGATTTGGATGTTGTATCACTTGATATATGTGGCATAGTGTTGGGGAGTCCTTATCTTTATTATAGAAAAGCATTCTTCTTTCGTCATGAGAACAAATATCACCTTACTAAGGGGGGAGTGAAATATATTGTTAGAGACCACAGAATGAGGGTAAGAACAACACTTGTTAGTCCAGGACAAATCAATAGACTCATAAACACTAATAAGAGATATGTACTCATGGTCGTAAGGGAGAAATATGTCGGAATATCTGACACTTTCCAAGGAAGTGATCCTTCTCATAAGCAAGAACTAATTGGTATTGTTTCTAAGTATGATGATATTTTCTGGGAACTGGATGGTTTACCTCCTAAGAGGGAAATCCAACATGAAATACATCTTCAGTAGTATTCTCCTCTTCCTAATTTGGGAATGTATAGGATGTCAGTTGTAGATATGCCAGAGATCAAGAAGCAGGTACAAGTCTTATTGGATCAAGGGGTCATCAGGCCCATCTCATCTCCTTGTGGTTCTTCAATCGTGATGGTGCCAAAGAAGGATGGCACATGGCAATTGTCTGTCGATTACCAGGCCTTAAATAAAATCACGTTGAAAAACCGATACCCTCTTCCTCGTATAGATGATTTACTTGATCAGTTAAATAATGTTGTTTATTTCACTAAGTTGGATTTTCACAGTGGATACCATCAGATCAGGGTTGCAGAAATGGATGCATGTAAGACTGCCTTTAAGACCAAACAGGGATTTTTTGAGTGGTTAGTTATGTCATTTGGGCTTTGTAATGCTCCGGCAACCTTCATGCATGTGATGAATGATGTATTCAGGCCATTTCTAGATGATTTTGTGATTGTATATTTAGACGAAATTCTTATATTTAGCGGGACTTGGGCTGAACATGTAAGGCATGTAAAGCAAGTATTGTATACTTTGCAAAGGGAAACATTTTATGTAAAATTGTCCACGCCGCAAATTCAATGGTGTTGTATGTTTTCTGATCTGAGCAAAGCTTCTGCAGCTTAATTCTAGAATGAGGTATACTTATGTATTTTGCCAAATTCTTTTGCTAAGTTAATAAAAATTACTACCCATTTGAGAGAAGGACCCAGAGACGTAGTCCACCAGGGACGAACTCTGTTATCAAGTTTTTGTGTTCAGATTCTATGCTTATGTCTCTTCATTATTGAGGTTTTCCTTCTTTATGGTGCACTTTAATTTATTCTCATTTAATACAATTGTTTATAAGTCACTTCGATGAAAAGATCTTGTATCACTCCATTATGCTCTTTTTCCCTAAGTAATCTTCCAGGGTTGGATAAAGGAATGAACTTACACCTAGAAGATGCCCTCCTTATTAATTATCTACATAAGAACACAATTATGTTTTGCTCTTGTTAGTAACACCAAAATCACTATCTAACAACACACCTATATAGATATATGTACAAAGTTAAATTAAATCACATAGAAAAACTTACAGTGGTGGATCGGCAGGAGGAGAGCACCTCTTGCTTACCAATTGCATTTCAGAATTTTGAAGAACGTGTTTGATAAAATCCTCTTTAGACAGAGTCTTATGATAAAATTTCAATTGATGACCATTTACAACAAAGGAAGTCTGATCTTTATCAATGGTTTTTATCTTTATTGAACCATTATCATAAATTGTGTCTACTTCATAGGGTACCAACCATTGAGTGGACAATTTACCCTTGAAATTCTTGAACCTACTATCATACAGCATGGCCTAATCACCTGGCTGGAAAGACTTCTTATTGATGTACTTATCATGCCATTTAGACCTTTTTTCTTGAATGAGTGTAGTCCTCTAAAGATAATACCTTCTTATTTCATCAAGCTCATTCAGCTACAATATCCTTTGTTTTTTAGCTTCATCAAAATCCATCCCCAGTTGCATAGTAGTCCTAAAGGTTTTTACTTTAAATTCTATGGGAAGCAACACCTACTTCCCATACACCAATACATAAGGTGTATGGCCTGTTATGTTTCTCCAAGTTATTCTATAGGCCCATAAGGCCTCGACCAACTGATCAACCCAGTCATTATGGTGTAAATGAACTATCTTGGTGAGTATAGCCTCTATCACCTTGTTAGTTGATTCCACTTGTCTATTTTCTTAGGGTGATAAGGTGAAGATTTTATATGCTTAATATGATATTGTTCAGTGATGGATTTGAACAAATTGGAGGTAAATTAGGTTCCTTGGTCGGTCACTATTTATCGAGGCACACCAAAACGAGTAAAAATTTCTTCAAATAGAAAATCCACAACAGATTGTTCATTTGCATAATACAAAGCTTTAGCCTCTACCCATTTGCTCACATAATATGTAGAGACCAGTATGTACCTTCTTCTTCGATACATAGGGTTAATAGGCCCTACAAAGTCCAAATCCCATTTTTCAAAAGGTTCAATTACTACCTGAAATTGGAGAGGCATCTCTTCAACTATAGTTGGTTTCCCCATCCTCTGACAATGATCAGAGTTGGCCACATACTTCTTTACATACTTAAAAATAGTTGGCCAATAGTATCCTAGTTGTAGTATTTTGTATTATTTCCTCTTATCATCAAAATGGCCTCCACATGGACCATCATGGCAGGCTTTGAAGATGTCATGCATCTCATCCTCCCGTACACATCTTCTGGTCACCAAATCAGGTCTTGTACAGTATAAACAGTCATATTTCCACATATAATTTGCAGTCAGCTGAATAATTCTTTGTTTTTCTTAGGGGGGGAGATTCTATGTTAATTTTCATGTTACAAGATAGTTAGCCACATCTGCATACCAAGGAGTGTAAGTAGAAATAGAAAACAAATTTTCATCTGGAAAATTGTCATCCAGTGGTGCATTATCACCTGTATGAATAAGTCTAGATAGGAAATCAACAACGAGATTATCTCTTCCAGGTCTTTCAATGATAGTAATATTGAATTCTTGCAATAATAATAGCCATCTAGTAACTCTATCATTTTTCATAGGTTTATTCATTAAAAATCTAATGGTTGAGTGGTATGTGTGTACAAAAACCTCATACCATGTTATGTAGTGTCTAAATTTATTAATGAGATAGACTACTAATAATAATTATTTTTCAGTGACAATACAATTTACTTTAGTAGGGGAGAGATTTTTTTTGACAAAGCAGATAGCATGCGGAAGTTGGTTTTCTCTTTTTCCTAGAATAGCTCCCAAAGTTGTATCTGAAGCATCAATGTAGATATGAAAAGGAAGAGACCAGTTTGGTCCTCTTAAAACAGGGGCACTTGAAAGCTTTTTCTTTAAAATTTCAAATGAAATCTGACATTGTTCATCCCAATGGAATTCATCCTCCTTTGCTAAAAATTTGAATAGTGGAGAAGCTAAGTTTGTAAAATTTTGAATGAAACTCCCATAATATATAGCATGCCCCATGAAGCTTCTAACTTCTTTCTGTGAGCTAGGGATTCTGATTTGAGAAATAATTTCAAATTTGGCAGGGTCTACCCTTATTTCGGTACCGGAAATATGATGGCCCAAGACAATCCCTTCAGTGAGCATCATTTTGCATTTTTCATGACTGGGGGAAAGGTTAGTCTCTCTACACTTGATCAATACTTTCTCCAAATTGTCCAATGCTTGTTGGAAATCATCCCCATATATTGTGAAGTCGTCCATATAGACTTCCACACAGACATGGGTTAAATCATAAAAAATGGCCAGGACATCCCTCTAGAAGGTGGCAGGGGCATTACACAAACCAAAGGGGAGAACCCTATAAGCATAAGTACCCCATGGGAAAGTAAATGTGGTTTTCTCCTGATCTTCGAGGGAAATTTGGATCTAGTTGTAACCAATAAACCCATCTAAGAAAGAAAAGTACCTCTTCCCAGACAAGGTGTCCAAGCCCTGCTCTGTGAAAGGAAAAGGAAAATAATATCTATAGGTAACCTTGTTCAATTCTCTAAAATCCAAAAAAATCCTCCATTTTCCATTCTTCTTAGGGAAAATAACTAATGGGGATACCCACTTTCTATCTAAAATAACGTAAATAAAATTGACATGTAGGAGTTTTTGGAGTTCTTCTTTTACTATATCTTTTAAGGTTGGATTCATTCTTATTTGGGGCTTCCTAACAGGTCTAATTTGATCATTGGTGTAAATATGGTGTATACAACTATCTGGGTGAATTCCTTTCATGTTAGAGTAGTCCTATGCAAAAGCACCGGACTGTCCTTGAATCATTTGGATTAATTTTTGTTTCTGATCTGATTCCAAGATAGAATTGATATATAAATGTTTCCCAGGACTGACTTAAATAGTCTGAACCACTGACTCTTCCCCTTCATTTATTGTTGATATAGTAAACAATGTAGAAGTGGAGGGATGTGATACCTCCTGAAATTCAGAGCTGAAAATATATGTAAATTCTGGAAAAGAATGAGGATATTCAACGCATTTTGTATTGGCTAAAAATAGGGTTAAAATTTGTTCTTTGGTTTGTTCTTGAACTCCCTTTGCTTGCTCAAGTGGTAACAAGAGCTAAGCATAGTCCTCCTTCCCATAGTTACTCTCCAACCATAAAGGAAATTTAGTGGTTGGTTGGGCAGGAGGAAAGAGAATAAGTTTCTGACTATGGGTCCCATTGGAAATTGTCATCTCCCTAGATCAACAACTAATAAATGAATCAGCAGTGGCCAACCAAGGTCAACCAAGCATAACTGGATGTCCAGGTTTGGAGGATTTTGAATGAATTACCAAGAATTCCACGGGATACTCTCAGGAGGCTAAGCTGACTTTACATCATCTAGACTTATGTTGGGTTGATGACCGATTTGTCTGCTAATTCCAATAGGGTTTTTGTTGGCCTTAAGGGATTTAGTTTCAATGTTCGCATGGTGTATTTGAAAAATAAATACCATTAATTTCTATAGTCACCTCTGGATTTCCTGGATCATTATATTTAGACGGAATTTCTTATATAAATTCCGACAGTTGTCCAACCACCTGAATAACAGGAGGCTCATTCCTCTTCCTCCCAGGATTTTTAATGCAAATATCCCTTACAATCCTGTCATAAATAGGAATGTATTTCATGGCTTGAGGTAGGGGAATATTTACACATATGTACCTTATTTCATCTTCTAAATCATTTCCTAGAGGTACCTCAGGTTTCTTCCCAAGTAACCTTTCTGGATAAGGTGGAGGATTAGTTTTATGAGGTATTTATGATGGTCGAGGAGTGTGAGGAGGAATTTCCTCTTGTATAGGGGTGTCTTATTCTTCATTTGGTTGGTTATCTATTTGTTCTTATTTTTAGATAACCAATGTAGAATTTGGTTTATTAAAGACCTTCCCATATCTTGGTTGAATTTCATTCAGTGAAGTAGGATTTATCACATAAGTTGGGAAAGTTTGTACTTCAAGATTTTGTACAGGTTGTGTAGGTCTATTTTTCGGATTGGGGATGGGTTTTGTAGGAATAGGGATAGGATGAGGGGGGTTTGTATTAGGTGCATCTTTCATTTGTTGTTGTTGGTTTGGGTTCAAAGTAAATTTAATTTTATGTTGTAGCTGGGAAGGTGGAGGTAGAGTAGGTGGATTAAATCCAAGTAACAACTGAGAGATATCGGAAGGATATCGTGGGTAAGAAGGAAAGGTTAGTGGATGAAAAGGAACATTTCCATATGTAGGCCCCCTCCATCCCTTTTTCCAAGGTTGGACTTCTGGTTGTTGATGTGTCCATTGAGGGTAAGGCATTGGAGGCATACATTGTTATTTTGAGTATTGTGTGGTAGGGTCAAAAAACATGTTAGGATTTTGTTGTCTCCATGCTCTCTTAGGGGGATATGATGTTTCCTGGGATTCCCCTCCTCCCTTAAAAAATTCTTGTATTCCAGGTAAGGAAGGGAATTCGTTTGTAGGGTGTTCCTCTGTACAAATCCCACAAGTTTCAATGACATTAATAGGACATTATTTTTTGGGATTCTTTTTCCTACACCGAGGACAGAAAATTGCTAAAGTAGCATTTTATTCTTCTTGTTTCCTAGCAGATTCTCTAATTCTATCTTTGTAACACCTCCTGGAGTAGGTTTAGTACTTCTGCTTATGGGAGCCCTTACACTTTTCCCTCTTTTGGCTTGGTTGCAGGACTACATTTTACAATACCCTGCAATGTCTGCAAATGGATTTTGGTATACATCCCCAGAGCTCATAAGATTCGGTACCTCAATACAGTCATCCCTTATACCCTTCTAGAATATGGTCCTAACTATGGTTGTGTCTAAGGCAAATTGTTTTGTCTTTTGATAATTGTATAGGAACCTTTCTAGGTAATATTGCAGACTCTCCTTGTTACAAGGAAAATCACTCTATGGCATGGGGTAAACCACAACAGATGGAATGACTGCAGAAATAAACTCTAATCTCAAGTATGTTATATAAACAAACATTCTAACAAGACAAGATAAATATCCCACCTCATCCGAACATTCGATGAAGACCATCGTTGAGCACTCGACTCAAAGTTATATACCTGAAACTTGTCCTTAACAACCAAGATATGCAATCATATGGTGATAATATATAAATTTAGCACATATAATAGCATAATCCATCAAAATTCATAAAAAATATGCCCATGGAATAACAATTCAAATATTTGCAAGACATTAATTGGACGAGAAAAGAGTATTTCCATTAAAATATGATCAACAGAAGTGTATGAGTGACAAACGTCTGTGTTGGCACGTCTCGTAACCGAGAAACTAAGTCCCTTCTAGTTGGGCCTCCACCACTTCAATCCTCCATCAAAGGCAAGATCATATAAGAGATACAATGAGGTTCTCCATCAAAGAGGGAAGAGCTTGGGGGATGAACAATGTGTTTAGACTTAAACGACCAAAGGGATGCAGACTGAATATGAAGTGAATAATTTCTCCAAAGTAAATTTTCTCTCAAAAGTTGAATTCTTCTCCATTTTTCCATAGCTTGGATATGGCCCATTTATAGCCTTCAAATGGAACTGAAGGGTTGAGTCGGAACTTTTCCAGTATATGGAAGGTCAAGGATCATGGATCTCGTGACGTGACATGGAAACATGACACCATTTGTTTTTAATTTTGGGTACAAACCCTGATGTATGTGGGTTTTAATGGTGCACCTTTCATATACACATGTTGTATAGTTGTTAGGGCGCATATATGTGGAAAAACATTATTTTTAGCTCTGGGAAGTAAAAAAGGGGACTTCCAGTTTGCATAGGGAAATGGAAAAGGACTTCTGAGAAAGTTTCATGGGGTGAGGAAAATATTTCTATAACAGATGCCCCCTAATATGCGAGGTTAGAGGAGTATCTGCGATGGTCGAAATATATTATAATTCCCAGAAGTGGAGTAATGGAGACCAAGATGGACGAACTAGTTTCTCATAAGAATATTACAATTCATAATGACTTTGTACACATGGCTTCCAATTTGAATTACACTGCAGATCCATGTGGAAATATACCAAACAATTTTTCATTGTCATGAATAGGCAATACAAAGTAGATACATGCCATAGGATATCATAGTCACGAACAAGGCCCAGTGAAAACCAGTCTCAAAAAAAATATCAAGATATCTGTATATAATGGATTACAATTTGATCTCCCATGATCACTAAAGTCACATAGGTATTGGTCCAATGAATGATAGCAACAGCTCAGAAAAGCTACAACTATAAACCGATGTCTTCAAGTCTTCTGCATGATCCACCAAAGGTGCAATTCTACATCATGTGAATAAAGGATTTGAGGTCGAACACAATGAGACTTTGTTTGATTACCAGTCATTAAGGTATACCGTTAACAAACGCGATACAACCTACCGATAATGAAAGTAGGTATCAAGGCACTGAGTACATTCTTACAAGTGTGAATAAAGGTGTTGAGGTTGAACACTTGAAGAATCCATCGATCAGGAAACATTGATGTATTCCAAACTATCGATGTTGAGAGAAATTTCCACTGATGACTGCAACCCTCTAGGTACTCATAGGACTCTAGGCCTCATTTCGAGAATACATGAGCTGAAGTCGATGGAAGGAGACCCATTGAAAGGAGAGAATTAAGGAATCTCTCATTAGTCAGGACGAGGTACAAAGCAATAGCTCGATGATTTGGAGGAACTTGGATGAAGAAAATGTTCACGAACCAACGACCCTGTGTGTCTTTCGCATGCACCAGATGCAAGTAGTGCACGAAAAAGACCCTTTGAATAATAGCCAATAATGAAAATTGTCGACAAAATCAAGGAAACAACCAATAAGGATAATGGAATCCAAGAAACTGCATAAATCCCAATGTGTGAATAGACTTCTTGTTGTCAAACACAAGGGAAACCCCCCATTCAGTGACCAATGAAGAGATGTTGATTGTTGGGTTCAAGGTTACCTACCCATAATGAAAGTAGGACCAAGGTGCACGATAGGACTACATCTTCATGTGACTCTAAGATACACTGAAGGTATATCCGACATGCAAAGTCAAGAGTTCTGAGAAATGGTCGACACAGGATTATAGACATCCTTTGAACAAGAGCATGAGACATATGGAGGAGTCTGGCAGCATAGACTTGATAATGAAACTTTGTGATGCAAGAGGCACCAATCAAAATTTCCATAGGGACTGGAAGAGTAACCAGTCGGAGGAGTAAACTCTAAGTAATGAGCTCAGATTCCTAAGGTCATGCTAAACCCAAAATTTGGATGACAAGTGGACTCAAAAGTTTGTGCTATGTTCAAAGGCCACATAATTGCTGCCAACATGAGATAATATTCTTTTCTTGCCCATGTTTTTTTTTTTTTTCATAGACAAATAAATGTTATGATACAAGAGAGGAAACAAGTGTTACGAGTAATAAACTAGTTCCAACAGTGCAACATACCTATGCTCAATGCAAGGAGGTGCATGCAGGACATGAACACTAAGGGGAATGTTTCCTCTTGGGGTACAGGGTGTCAAGATGCAAAGGATATAAACAAGTCTTTTGCTTGGATGATGATGCAAATTGTTGAGGTAATAGGCTTATAAAGAGAAAGTGGGAACCGGAAATAGGCTCAATATTGCAAGAAGGAGAATAGACTCCCATTACAACTTAATTCCAAAGAATGTCCTTTTTCAAAAATTTAGTCCCCTAGGCCCAAAAAAGTATAAAACAATACCCGGGAGAACTCTTCTAGCCACTAGTGACAAGAGTATTCCTTTTTCGAAATTATTCTACTTGGTCCGAAAAGGGTTAAACTTACACCAAATAGACATCATTTCAAATCCAATTAATGAGTGTGAAAGAGACAAGTTCACTTGGCAATATTTTCACTTTTTTATGGAGTCGGAAAAGAGCTTAACCAAGACTCTGTGGAAGTCCCATAGGTATAGGTCAAAATTCTTATTAGTGATAATATGAGGTTCAAACGCAAAGTCATATTGCAACTATAAGGGACTCCCAGTCTTATATATGCTTGGTAAAAGAAAATACCTGCCAAAGTCACAAATGGGTGACATGATGCTAGAAACCGCAAGAATCCCTGGAAAAAATCACCAAAACCAACTCCTTTCACTGCACTATTAGTCCACTAGGTCAAAATATTAGAAAAAGCTATGTAAAGAGGGTAAACATTTTCTATAAATAGTAAAAATAACCAAATTTACATACCATTTCACATTTTTACCCAAATAGTGCATTTTGGACCAATTTTCCCACGACCTTCAAGTGTCGATTGCGGGAGATATGACCGACGGAATTGACAATCGTGTGGACCAAGTAAGTACTCTTTCCCTCCTCTTCATTTCAAGTGGATTAGAATTTTAAATTAGGCCTCATTTTTTTAGTTTTTTAAGGCACAATTTAGGAATTAGGGTGTACGCGGGTTGTAGATCATCGGGTCACATACATGGAGGCATGTACGTGGGAAAGGTAAATCTTGCATGTGTATATGCATCCCTACACGTGATTGTTACCTTAACAGCCCACGTAAAAGTCGGTAAATTGGTTTTTTAAAAGGTATTGACTCAAAATTTGGGTTTATTCTTGCAGGATGGTACTTGAATGGAGAGAAAGAGAGCATGAGGAATTTGATGCTATAATGGAAAGATATCTAGGGGCCCAATTAGCACTAAAAAGATGTGGGTTTTATAAGTTTTGGGCTCTCAGAGGGATGAGGGCTCAAGTGAGGATGCTCCAAATGCTAGTGAACGTTTGGGATCTAGATACAAAGGCCTTCAACCTTGATGGGAAACCATTGAGAATTTAATTCAAGGATATCTACTTTCTTACAAGATTGTCACGTCGGGGTGCCTCAAATCCCGGGGAGCTGGGAGTGGCATGAACATAGAGGAATACATTGTCAGTCACTGTGTTTGTGGCACAGAAAAGGTAGGGATCCAACTCCCCATTAGGTTGATCAACAACCTAAGTTTAAAGATCAGCGTTCTCATGCTTACATGGATCATGGGGTCAGCCTCGTTGCATCAAGCATCAAGGCCACTAATTTTCTACTACATGGAGTGCTTATGACCCACAATGTATGATTGGTGCACCTCACTACTGGATAACATGAAGAGCCAGTTGACATACTGCAAACAAGGTAGGAAGAAGAAATTTGGGTTCGCATCTATCTTGTGTAGTTTTTTCTTCAAGTGGGTTTCAATATTGAGCCCTAGAGACGATATTTTTCCACATAGATCGCATGATCCAGCCATGTCATGGTGGACCAAGGTGATGAGGTGGTTGGGAGGTGGTAGGGTTCCAAGCCCCTACAATCATGAGTTCTTCTTCTGGTGGCATTGACAGGTGATAGCCCTGGATGACTACCCTTATGCAGGGATCAACTACAGAGGAGATCCATACATTTCATTTCCACCAGGCTCCGCCTATGGTGACATAGGTATGAAACAATTTTCAAATATATTTCATTTTTTTGTCTTTTTCAAAAATAATAAAATAATGCAAATATTTTTGGATGATTTCAAGTATTTTAACAAAAATGATTTGTTGTCCAAATGTACGTCTGCAGCATCCAGAAGGATTCCCATGACACCGGCAGAGGAACCAGGGGAATGATCCAGCGGGAGGAGATGTGAAGAGAGTGATTCAAAATGTGCAGGGAAACCTGTCTCATTTCACTCACAGGATTCCCATGGTTCGGGTAGAGGATCTTCCAGAGGCGATGCAGCGGCAGGTGGTGGGTGTGCCCTGTGCATGGATGTGACTCTTATGGTTTCTTGCAAACGTTGTAGTATGTTATCATGACACACATCCAGTGCCACATGCATATATGTCATATTCATTGTATCGATCAGTTGTATATGTATTTTGAGGTTGTGAGCCCTAATTTTGTACTATAACACAATATTTTTGGAGAGATGAAATATATAAAAAAAACCTTGGTCTTCGGATTTACTTATGTTACAATGTGTACATTGATAAATGTGTTTTATTTAATTTAGTTATGTGACAAATTTCAATCTAAAACACAATTAGCATATGCATCAAATACATAATTAGAACTTATGGGTATGTGATTGTAAGTAATAAAATCAAAATATCATTCCAAAATTTGTACTCGTAGGAATCATCGGAGTAGAGTAGGATCTCGCACATGGTAATTGTCATTAACCTGACATACTACTAACTAGGAGTCCAGGAGAACCTCTAAAGAGAAACACCATGTGAAATGGCATTGCGTAAAATATCTATAACGATGATATACTCAACCACATTATTTGTTGATGTCCCTAGATAAACACCACCTGAAGACATCAGTTGACCCTCGAGTGAGTAAACAACCCAAGCGGAAGAATCCAAGTTCTATGTATGATGACTGGCACCGTCTACGAATCCTAAGTAAACTGAAGATTCAATTGACATATTCCAACCAAGGCAAACTCGATAAGCAAGCCAATGACACAAAGGACAAGATATGTATACACTAAGATACACCAGTATACAAAGAGTTATGCCCAAGCTTGGGCTCAAGCATAATATCTTTTCAAGTAGAGCCCATTTATGGGCTCAGCTGTCATATTCCCTTTAGAATCTTATAATTCATAGGCTCCATTTTCTAAGACACATCGCACGATATAAGGATCGTTCCACATGTGGTTGAAATTTCCTACCCTCGGTGGTTCTTTGGCTTGGTCATACAAGAGGACCAAATCACCCTCAGCGTACTGTCGAGGACAAAAATATTTATCATACTGGACCTTGACATGTCATTTATTCACTTCGATAGTCGTAGAGGCATGTCGACGTTGCTCATCTAGGCTCTCTAGGTGTACAAGGCGTTCTTCGAGATCGGAAGTGTCAGGTAGGAGTTTAAATTCCAATATAAGGGAAGGGATTTCTCATTCAATAGGAAGGATCGACTCCACATTGTGTACTAATTGAAAAAGAGAAAAATCAGTGGAATTCTTAACCGAGGTTCGGTATGCCTAAAGTGTCGGGTAAAGCATTAGATGCTAGTCAAATTTGTTATGGATGACAGTTTTCTGCAAAATAGTCTTGAGAGACTTGTTCACAGCCTCTACTTGTCCATTTTCTTGGGGATAATAAGGGGAAGAATGACCATGTTTAAACCCCAGTTTCAATGCTAACTCTTTCATCATTTCATTCTAAAAGTGACTTCCATGATCAGTGACAATCTCACTCAGGATTCTGAATCGGGCTATAATATGATTGAACATGAAAAATGTTACAGTATTACCATCATATTTAATCATAGGCATGTCCTCTTCCCACTTGGAAAAGTATTCTATGACCATGATAATATGTTGATTCCCCCCAATCGAAGTTGGTTTGCAGCCTACAAATTCCACCCCCCAGTCGAAGTTAGGTTGCAGCCTTAAAATCCACCCCCCAGTCGAAGCTGGGTTGTAGCCTACAAAATCCACCCCCCAGTCGAAGTTGGGTTCCAGCCTACAAAATCCACCCCCCAGTCGAAGTTGGGTTGTAGCCTACAAAATCCACCCCCCAGTCAAAGTTGGGTTGCAGCCTACAAAATCCACCCCCCATTTGGTGAAGGGACTGATGGCCATGAAGATCGGGTGAAGTGGAGTTGGATGCGAGCACATATTCCAAGTGAACACCTGGCAAGAGTGACACTTCTTGATCGCTTCAACACAATCTATAAAAATATACGGCCAAAAATAATGAGCTCGCAATATTTTTTGGGTTGTCGCAAGCCCAGATAGATGACCACCACAAGCCCCACTATGATAGTCATTGAGAATTGACTTAGCCTCTTGGTGATTCAAGAAACGATGCAGGATATTATCTATGCATCGACGATACAAAGTGTCATTGATGATAAGGTAGTTTTTAGCTTGATATCGTATACATCCTCGACCGTCTCTCAATAGATGCTGAGAGAACTTCAAGGTTTGAAGATATATCAAAATGTCTCCATACCAGGGGTCCGAAGATGAGATAAGGAAAATGTGTTCATCCATTAATGAATCGACATGACTGATGTCCTCATCTAATCGGGGGAAGTCTGATATTAACTTGGAAAAAAATAGTGATTTCTTGGATTTCACCGAAACAAAATCGAGGTCAAACCCTTGCAAAATGACAATCCATTTATTGTATTTTCCCCCTATGATACGCCTAGTAAGAACATATTGAAATGGATTGACATCGGCAACTATGATAGTTTTTCAAATCAATATATAGTGATGCAATATTTGAACCACATGTACGACAGCCAAAGCTAGCTTCTCAACATGAGAGTACTTGACTTCCTGACCCACTAAATTTCAACTAAGGTAGTAGGCGACATGCTCATGGAGCTCATCATCCTCCTAAACTAAAAACATAACAATCGTCCCTTCGAATGCGGTGATATAAAGAAAGTGATATCTATTGTAGTCTGGAGGCTTCAGCAACGACATCGATACCAAGGCTTTTTTAAGGGCATATAAGGATTCACGAGCTCGCTCATCCCATATAAACAAAGTCTCCTTCTTCAAGAGATGCATAAAACCCTTAGTAATATTGGCATAGTTTACTATAAATCAATGTAAGAAGTTAGTTTTCCCCTGCAAACCTTGAAGCTGACAAATGTTGGGCGCGGGAGGCAATCAAAGTATTGCCTCAACCTTCAAAGGATCCACCATGATCTTAGTCTCAGAAACTAGGAATCCTAAAAGATGACCCAACCTAACACAAAAGATGCACTTATGAGGGTTTAAACAGATGTGATAATAGCGTAATCTCTCAAAAACTAGTCGAAGGTGTGTAGAATGATCCACTCTCTTGTGAGAGTAAGCAGTGAGATCATCGAGGTAAGCTTCGACTATATGCTTGAGATCATGAAAAGTGAAGGTCATGGCTCATTGGAAGGTTGCTCCGGTGTTTTTAAGGCTGAAAGTCATTTTCCATTATGCGAAAGTACCCCAAGGACAAATAAATGTCATATTATGTTGATCTTTGAGTTTAATCTGAATTTGGTTGTATCCTAAAAATCCTTCCATAAAATAAAAAACCTCACTTCCCACACACTCATTGTTGTATCCTTTTCGTCACCTAAATGAGAAAAAGAAGGACACTTACAAGTCCAATTGGGTTAGCTAGACAGGACAGAGATGAATGCAAGAGTTATAAACATCAAGCATAAGAAATAAACAAACAATTAAAGAAACTAAACTAATGTGCATAAGGGAAATAGAAGAAAAATTAAACAACATTCATGCCACCAATGGATAAGTTCTATTAGTGGGAAAACACCAAAGAGAAAGGGAGACTAATGGGTCCCCTCTTCCTCCAAGGGAGGGCTCTTCAACCCCCAATGATTGAGCTCTTCTTACAAATAGAAAACTAGAAGGAAATGGTGAAAAAATCCAAAGCTCATTCACTCGATAGGTGATATGAATGGCTAAATGAGATGATGCTTGTATGCTCTCGTGAGGAAAGAGGTTCCTCCAAGAGAATATAGGCAGCATAACAATACAAATGAATTCTTGGAAATGTAGTGCACCCATGGCCTCTTTTTATAGCAAATTTTTGAGGCATTATTCAACCAGTCCTTAGTGTGAACAAGGGGCTCTTTAGGGCACCCTTAGGTATTTGACCATCCCCCCACTCGGATTTAGGTCGGATTTGGGTGTCAAATTGACTTGGGAGATGAACTAGAAGTGGGTGGAAGGATGACCGAAATCATAAATGTGTCATTCTAAGGTATGTGCAGCTTTTTGCATCCACAGTCGTGCATGTGCGCTTTTTCTAGCGTTTTCGCCTGGCACACATGTGCGCGCTTCCTTTGTATCCTTAGCACATGCTGAATTTATAACTAGTTGTATAGTTTTGTGACCTTTGGAAATGAATTTTTGAAGTTTTGGGTGAACTAATAGGTGTTTGGAGATGTTGGATTCCTGTAACCATTTGCGGATGAAATTTCAATGATAACAGATGCCCCCTGATGTGTGAGGTTAGAAGCATACGTATAGCCGAAATACATCAATGTTTCTTCTACTAAGAGTACCATTGTACGAAAGAGTGTTGAGAGAAATTGCAGGAGAGACCCATTGGAGGAAGAGGGGAACTTGTGGGACCCAAACCTTTCGCCAGGTGTGGAAAAATAAAACTTTGTAAAAACGAGGCGGGCATGCCCCATGCTCGTGTCATGTAACTCAAAAATGTGTAAGATAGTAACTGAAGTTGTATGTTGACGTAGATAACTGCAGTGCCCTCTGGGGTAGTTTGATAATGGAAGAGGACTATTTTGATAGTGAACAAACTCTGAAAAAAGAGGTGATGACACCTGTAAGAGGTGTCGATGATTCATAGGCATTGATAGCCTATCAAATTTTAGAGGTCTTCGACTAAGATAAAAAAAACTGCAATAGTCACAAAGTAAGACCCACCGTAACATGAGATGGTTTTGAAGTCAAAATGTTATGGGGGCCAATGACAGCAGAGAGATATGATGGTTCTCCCTGTGTCGTTCGAGACTCCTCATTGTAAAGGTAATGAGAGTCAAGATATTGTCACCCCTCTAGAAACTGTTTTGATGTCGACAGAAAGGGAGACGCAACTCCAAGAAGCAAAGGGCTTCATGAAATCCATTGGATAAGATCAGGAACTGATGAGGTACATGGGTGAAGTCAAGATGCGATGAGATTCTACCCTTGGTTGGGGATATATGTGAAGTATGAGTGGCAGCAACCGTGAAACTGGATCTAGTGTCAGGGGGGTGACTAGACGTGGGTTAAATTGTGCCAGATGCGTGACAAAGTGGACAAACATAGAGATCAGGGGTATGTGGACTGTGGGATACTTGGGGTTTTATTGATGATGTCAATAAGAGTAGAAGGTAAGGAATTCCCCAACTAAGGGTGACATGGGTTTCTTTGCCAGGGAAAGAAGGTCACTAAAGGTAACGAAAAAAGGCGATGTAAATGCTGGAAACAAAGGCTTTGTACAATGACCAAATGAATAAAGAATAAGTTGGGAAAAGTGTACAGATACAGAAATGGGTGCCTCAATGTAAGATGGCTTGGCTGGTGAGGGCTCAAGTAGCTTGGAAAACAGGTGGAGGGTGGGGGGGGGGCATAGGTGGGTTTATGTATTAGGTAAATGAATGGAGGACAATCTAAAAATGGGCAAACTGATGGTGGATGAGATGGAGAGTTAATGATACTGTGGAGGTGCAGTCAAATGTGAACTGTAATGAGGTTACCTGGGAGTCCGGTGTGGGGAATCTAGAAAAATGAGGAGAAGGATCATACGGCTGATTCTCGGGAATGAAAAGACTATTAGGAATCCCAACCCTAGGGTGTGAAAGAAGCATGAGTGTCAAAGTGCCAGAGGGGACTACGATGGGGACAACTCATGTGGGAGAGAGTGCTACTGGTTGACAGTATTGAAATGTAGCGGAGGTGTGAGTACTGCAGAGTCAGATGGGGGGACCCTTGAGGAAAATATCGGAGGGTGTGACTAGGAGATGCAATTGATATTCAGAGGGAATGATTACATGCCAGTATCGATAAAATACATGAAAGGGTCGTGCTAGTGGGTGATGACCAAGTATCTGCACACATACAAAACCAAATACCCACTGTGAACGATATCTAAAAGTAAAGAACATATAACAATTATTTGAGAATATTGAACATGAGCATGCGTACCTAGGCGTGATGTGAGAAAAATGCTCCCTGGGGGCCGAGTATGGATGGTGGCCCAGGGATTGTGACTGTGTAGGCGGTGGGATCCTGATCCCATTGCTGAAGACGGATCGAAAAACGGATGCTCGGAGCTCCCAGAATTGATCCTGGAAGTTTGGCAAAAAAACTATATATAGTTGTAGGGCCCACAATTCCACCTCATTTGTACCTGCTACTGTAGTGAGTGGATGAGAGGTTTCAAAGGATATTTGGGTATTCCATGATATCGAGCCAGTCGATTCAGGATCAGCGAGTGCCATGTTAGTGGTCATATCCTCTTGCATAGTAATTAGGATTTCTTTTTTGGGCAGGGCTTGTACGGGTGGCCGTATAGGGGGGTTTTGTGAGGGTGGGCCCCCCAATGCGCATCTATGTGTATGACCATGCAAAAATGTCCTGGTATTCCTAGAAGAGAGATTTGTAAGCTATGAGCTCTTCATGAGAGCATGCGGTGTCGATGGTGATTTCTTCTATGATTCCAGGTTTGATGGAAATATCGATTTTGACAGTGGGGAAAATGTTGGCCATGTTGCCTTCTTCAAAAGCGTCGGGGGAAGGGATAGAGTTATTGAACCAATCTATATGACCTGATGGGATAAATTCTTCAGTTTCGATTGCGTATATGGGATTTTATTTGGGAGGCGTAAAGGATTCCTGTGAAAGAAAGAGCGCTCTGTGATGGAACAAATCCCATGGGTAATCAGGGGTAGTTAATTCCTAGAGGATGTCTTCGTCCCAGTGGCACTATCAAGAATATAGGGGATACAAGGGAGTAAATTTGGTGATTTTCATCATGTGGTTGGCTTCTAGTCATAAAGAAGTAGGGGGAATGATGCAAGGGGGTTGCGATGGTTCGCTCGACATAAACCAAATATCGAGATACTATGGGTTGAAAATGGTAGTCGGGCGTAAGTTTTCTGTGGGGAAATGGATTGGAGAATTGGGGGGATTTGGGGTTAAATCCTCCTCTAGGATATCTATGAACCATGGAGGAGTGGTAAGTTCCTCAGGATCAGGAGAGAAGATATAAACTCAATCTGGAGAGGGAATAGGGGGGACTACTAGAGTCACCGGAGGTGTGGTGATGGGAGGATTGGGAATAAGGGTCAATTGACGACGCCTATATTCAATAATCATGGGAGACTGGTAGGTGAAGTGATCTAATGATTCACAGAGAGAGAAAGGACATCTCATTCATTCTTCGATTGAGGTCGTGACATAGTGGATGTTAGTGAAATGTGTTTGAGATGATGTGGATGGAAGGGGTTCTTGTTGAAAGCTCTAGTGTATTGTCGCTAGCGTCTGCCGAAATTGAGGTAATGTCGGGCAATGGTGGGTGTAATGACCATACTCTAAATAGATGGCACATGCGAATTTGGTTCTCATCCCTTTTCTACCTGTATTAAGGGGTGCATTGGTAGTACTAGAGGGAGTGACGAGTGGTGTCATTTCCCGAGGGAGTTGAATTAAATTGCGTAGCTCGGGAAGAGATGGGAATTTATTGGTGGGGTGTCTATCTTTCTCGCATAGTGCGCAAGGAGGCTGAACTCGTGGGGGAAGTGGAGAGGTGGGCTCTTTCTTCTTCCGTCTACCCCCAGCTATAGTAGTGGCACTAGCGAGTGGGGGTGAGGGTGGTGCGGTTGGAGTGAGTATTGGAATCTGCATTGGGATTCCTTTTGTTTGGGGAGCGAGGGATGGTTGAGGGACCATCACAGGTGGATGTAGATACCATACTGGGATTTCTAGCACCATATTGAGAAGGGTAAGTGTTGCAGCTACTTGGAAATATTGTACGCCCGGTGGGGGGTAAAAAAATGGATTTGAGTAATGGATTGGGGGACTATTTCCCAAACCGGGATGTGGCCCTAGGGAAGGGTTAAATCAGGAACAGGGGGAACTGAAGAGTTCTCAAGGGATTCCTGAGGGAGGAGCTTTGAAATGAGTGGGATGTTAGATAGTAAGGCAGCTTCTGTGGGAGAAAGGGTATCTCCAGTTTCTGTGCCATTCAATGAAATGAAACATACTCGGGCCAAGGGATGTATGAGCGGCGGTGCTCCATGGTATGTCCCTAGAAAGGATGGGTCTTTGAAATTTTTGAGACCCATCTGGATGAGTGGGTAGGCATCAGAATTAATGTGGATAAAAGGTAAGATGTTATCGATGTTGGAGGAAGGGTTGGGCTTATAATGTGACACTTAGTCGATGGTGACGATCTTCCCATTGTGGGGGAACATCATTGTGCGAAACAAAGAAGAGGCCACAGCCTACATAGCGTACATGTAGCTAGGTCTGAAAAAGATGTTGTAACCGAGCGGAGTGTCGATAAATTCAATGTCAATGAGGATAGTCTTTCCCCCTAGTTCAACGGGGACGTTTTGAAAGACCCCTTCAGGAGAGGATGGGCATCCATCATAAGCTCTAAGAGTGATGGCGGATGGTATAAGCTCGAGGGAGCCAAGTTTTTTCCATATGGTTTTGGACATGATGCATGTGGATGCACCTTCATCAATGATGCAGCGATGAACCATGATGTTTCAGATTTTAACCGGTATTTGGAAAGCGACCATAGCGAGGAGACAGGGTTCTCCACTATTAAGATCAAATGTGATGAGTTGAGTATCAGCGGGTTAGACTGCCCCTAGGGTGGAGAGTAATGACTTCCGTTGAGTAGGACAGGTTTGAAGGACTTATAAAACTGACATGGCAGTAGGAGATTATGCCAAGTCATCGACCAAACTATAATTATGTGTCTCCCTAGCCTGAGGATTGTTGACATTCTGGCATAATGGGATGCGAGGAATATGAAGGGGTGTGTCAGTATTAGGGAAAGGAATCATCAAAGGTCATCCAGTTGTGACTGGGGCTGCTTCTGAGGTAGTGGGAACGGAGTCAGGGGGTGCACTGTATTGACGGTTGCGTGTTTGTAGAAGAATTTCTTCCTCGCTAGTGAGGAGGATAGTGCGATTTGCAGGAGTTTCAGGGTTTGGATACTGTCCCATCTATTGTGAGGAAGGATGCCTCTCCTGTTGGGTGTTCATCACCCCTTGGTGTGGAATTGGATTTACAGCATGGTTGGGGGTGGTTGTTGTACATATTATTGAGGGTCCTGCGACGGGGCAGGTGGTGCTGGGGGACATGGTCCATTTCTGGATTCTTTCATCCGTTTAAAGTCATCGATTTGAGGGAAATGGTGAGTATAATGGCCATACTTGCCGCAAAGGGAAAAAGGGAAGTTTTTCCGAAGATTTTTGTTATTCTTCCCTTGGCGTTTTTTGTTATTTACCCCTTGGGGGTTCTGGTTCCCCTGATTTTGGTTGCCCTCGGTAGGTTGGTTCTGTTGGGGGTGATTCCCTCCTAGCCCTGGATTATTATTGTTTCGGTTTTCTCCTTTATTTTTGGCATTATTCGACTGATGGGTCAGATTTTCCATATTCAGTTGTTCAAAATTTTGATATTGTTGAATGGGAGAGGGCTGAACAAAGTTAACCCCAGCGTGTGGGTGTCCTTGTGGTGGAGCCATGGGTTGTGGAGGGCCAGGAAATGGAAAGTACGGATTATTTGATGGCAATGGTCCGTAGGGTATATAGGAAGGCGTAGAAATTTCACTAGTGCTTAGGGTCTAAGATGAGGCAAAGGGGGTACCAGAACTTGGTTGGACAGTTGGGCGTACTATGGGTGTCGGAAGTGGTCCACTTATGGGTGGGGGAAGGGCAACAGGGTATGGTTGTTGATAAGGGGGAGGAGGATAATAAGGAGGTCCTCCATATACCGGCGTATATTGAGGTGTTCCATACATAGGTGGTTGTTGGAGGTGTGGATTGTGATGTGTTGTGGTACCAATCAATCCATCCGCTAAGTGATACATCCCAGGTTTGTCCTGGCTGAATGGAACGGGTCTCGGGGCGTCAGGTAGTACCATATATAAGTATCCTGAATGAGAATAAATGAGTTTGAATTGTTGATCCTTGCCAATGGCTTCTTCTTTAGATTGGGGGAAGGTGGAGGCCACATCCTTGGCAAGGAGGGAAACAAGTGATTTGACAAACCAATTGAGGCATTGTTACTTGGTGGCTTCAGCTTTGCATAGACTACGTCATCGACGCCATTCATGAATGTGTTCAGCGATGTGTGTGGCGGAGGTTTGTTTAAACTCTTAGAGTAGTTCGAGACCATTATCATGATGGATTGGTAGTTGAAAGAAGGTCAAAAATTCTTTGGCCAAAGATTCAAAAGTCACATGGGAACCGTATTTTTCTTCTACATGCCACTTGGTTGATGGGTCAGCGAGTGTGCGTTGGAATAACCTCAATCGAGCGGAGTCGTCAATGTTGTTGTTTGAAGAGCACCATAAGTGGAAGATAATAATATGGTTGGTCGAGTCGTCTCCCGCTTTTCCTTCAAACTTGGGGATGTATGAAGGTAGTTTGGTAGGCATTGTAGGCCATGTGGGGTCATGCAATATAGGATCATTGGTGAGTTTAGTTAGATATTGTATGTTAAGGGAAGCCAAGCAGGGCATCTATGGTGGTGTTGGAGGATTAGTTCCATCCATGGTGTGAGTGTTTTGTGTACCTGACCCTTGAGGGGGGTTAGGTGGGGTTGTACTTCCTCCTTGGGAAGAAGTGTGCCCCCTGCTTCCTTGTAAAGGGAAGCGAGTGGACGGTTGACCTTGAGAAGTGGACCCAAGTAAAGTGGAACCAAGCAAAGCATATCCCAAGACGATAGCACTCACAGGGGTGTGAGAAGGTGGAGACGATGAGTTGGCAAGACTAGGAACTCCCCATAGAATGGGAGGGAGATTTAGCAAGCGTCTGGAACGAAAATGATTTTTTGGGTCCCCTATGATATTCGACTAGAAAAGTGGGTGTGTGCAAATGGTGATGAGAGAAATAAATGAACAAGAGTCTTTGTTATAATTTTTGGATCTTCACAATATATCTCACAATTGCATGTAATCACAAGAGCATCATACATAAATCAATTGATAAAGAAGCATACATGTGGGTAGGTAGATTTTTTCCGTGTGGGAGAATGAAGAAAACAAATTCTCGTGTCCTAAAAGATGTAACATCCTTCCTCTCAAAATAGCACTGAACCTTCCAATAGCACTCAACAGTGGGGTCTGAAGCCACCGGAAGAGGAACTAGTGAAGGATGACACAATCAGTTATAATGAGGGGTAGAGTAGGCATATCCCGAAAGAGCTGGCGATATTTCCCAATAGCCACACAAAATCTTATCAAGGTGCAATTGCAGCCCACAATTGCCACCTGGGTAGATGTCCTAAAATTTGGTCACTAGGTACCTCGGTCAAAGTGCGGCATTTAGATTTTCGGCCTAAGAAATGGGTCACGGGCTGGATCCCGTCCAAGAGGTGGGTGCCTCAAG
This sequence comes from Picea engelmannii, assembly GCA_009831015.1. Classification (NCBI taxonomy): domain Eukaryota; kingdom Viridiplantae; phylum Streptophyta; class Pinopsida; order Pinales; family Pinaceae; genus Picea; species Picea engelmannii. Next base: position 406,748 of record ML786131.1, read on the forward strand.
GGGGGACTCATAGAACAACTAGACCTCAGCCTTCGACCCTTCATGGTTATCTCTCTGCCTTATGGTGTTAGGAACACTTGACTTGGAGGATTTAAAGTTTCCTATTTGACAACTTCTACTGTTTGAAGATGTGACAACCAGATAATGCGGAGTTATTTGGATGTCTATCCCCGAGATCCTATCTAGACTAAAAAAATTATTTTGGCACCTCCTATGGAGGAAAACTTAGGGAGTTTCTAGAAAAAAATTAGATGTGGTTGTTTGAGAGATTGGGAATATAAACAAACCTCATTGAATTTAAGTGGGAGTGGATAGTTTCTTCAAGAAAAGGGTGGGGTGTTTTGGGATCCCTTTGGAGGAAACTTACTTCAACCTCCACGATTCTAGATGAAACTATGTGAGTGAGTAGTGTCTTTGTGTGTGAACAAGTGAAAGTGTGACAAATTTTTAATAAGTTAGGTGTCACCTTGTTGGATGTGGACTTCGTGTGGTCCTTACAATTCTTGATTACCTAATTTACTAAATGCCATTGGTACAACCTTGCGGAATTTTAAAGTCCCTAGAGAACTAGAATGTGGACATATGGGTCCTTACTAATCCTTTAAATCCCTAGTTTGATTCAATATAAGAAAGATTTAAAAACGATCCTAGATTGTGGACATGTGGGAATGTATGGGCCCTTTACAAAACCTTTAAACTTCCCTAGTGATGTAATCTAAGAAAGTAGATTCAAAACTATCATATCTTTGTAGCATGTGGGCATGTATGGGCCCTTACAAATTTAAGATGTGTTTAAAAAAAGAAACTAAGAGGAGTCCCGAGGGGGGATGTTGTCCTCTCCTAAATATTTTGTCTTTTAAGGGAGATGAAATTTCCCCTCAATCATTTTTCTGATTCTCAAGATCGCTCTATGGCGCAAGAGAAGAGCATACTCAATAATTGATGTTCAATTTATGGTCCCAATGCAAGTGGTTATATATGTGGTAGAGAATGATTCCAACTTAACTTTAATCAAAGCAAGCCATCCATGTGGAAAAATGAAAGAAAAAAGAGGATGAATATGGATTTTAACCCCCCTAAGTGCCTATGTTTTTACTAACCCTTCATGTGGAGAGGGAATCTAAGTGTGGTGCATATTATGATTTGCATAGAATCAAGCTTAAGAAGGCTATGGGCCTTCAACATATCACAAAAACCCTTACAATGTATGATTTTCTGGACAGATGTGCGGGTCGCAGAGTAGACAGAGGCACATTTGGCGCCAATGCACAAATCAAAAATAACCTTTTGATGCAGGTGCGCAGAATGTACTGAGAAACACAGTGAGTTTGGTGCACGTGCTCGGAAGACGCGCCTGTGGGTTAAAAATCCCACGCACTTTCTATTACACGGTCGGGAAGAAAATTTCGGATGAAAATCTCTCAACTCAACTCCGAATTTAGATTTTTGTAGGCAGGCATGGGCCGGTTATGGTTCCTGCAAGTTAATTGAACCAAAAAGAAGTGTTCAAACATTGCAAATGGGGAGGAAATTAATACCTATCCCCAGTGGAGTCGCCAATCTGTTGTATCATTTTCATCACCTAAATGAGTAAAAGAAGGACACTTACAAGTCCAGTTGGGTTAGCTAGAAAGGATAGAGATGAATGCAAGAGTTAGAAACATCAAGCATAAGAAATAAACAAACAACTAAGCTAACAACAATTAAAGAAACTAAACTAATGTGCATACGGGAAATAGAAGCAAAAATAAACAACATTCATGCCACCAATGGATAAGTTCTATTAGTGGGAAAACACCAAAGAGAAAGGGAGACTTATGGGTCCCCTCTTCCTCCAAGGGAGGGCTCTTGAACCCCCAATCATTGATATCTTCTTACAAATAGAAAACTAGAAGGAAATGGTGAAGAAATCCAAAGCTCATTCACTCAAGAGGTGATGTGAATGGCTAAATGAGATTATGCTTGTATGCTCTCATGAGGAAAGAGGTTCCTCCAAGAGAATATAGGCAACATAACAATACAAATGAATTCTTTGAAATGTAGTGCCCCCATGGCATCTTTTTATAGAAAATTTTTGAGGCATTATTCAACCATTCCTTAGTGTGAACAAGGGGCTCTTTAGGGAACCCTTAGGTCTTTGACCAACCCCCCACTCAAATTCATCTCAGATTTGGGTGTCAAATCGACTTGGGAGATGAACCAGAAGTGGGTGGAAGGCCGACCAAAATCATAAATGTGTTGTTCTGAGGTATGTGTGGATTTTTTCGTCCACGGTCGCACATCAGGTGCATGTGCGCTTTTTTCGACGTTTTCGACTGCCACACATGAATGTGCTTCCTTTGTATCCTTAGTGCAAGATGATTTTATAACTAGTTGTATAGTTTTGTGCCCTTTGGAAATGAATTTTTGAAGTTGTGGGTGAACTAATAGGTGTTTGGAGATGTTGGATTCCTATAACCATTTGCGGACGAAATTTTAGTGATAACACTCATCAAGAATCTAATCAATGAATGGTGTCAGGAAGTTGTCTTTAGGACAGGCCTTATTTAGGTCTCAAAAATCCATACACACACGGATGGTTCCTTGCTTCTTATTCATAGAAACGAGATTGGATACCCATTCAGTAAATGGAACTGGGTAGATAAAACCAACATTAAGTAGTTTTTCCACCTCTGCCTTAATAGCAGGGGCCTTCCTAGGATTTGCCACTCTAATTCGTTGTCGAACAGGTTTATCATCCAGGTAGGTTTTAATCTCATGTTTGACAATACGAGGGTTTATTATTGGCATCTCTTCATATGACCAAGCGAATACACACGGAATTCTTTGAAGAGATCTGTGTAGATCTGAATTTCTTTAGGTGAATAATCCGCATCAATATATGCATTTTCAATTTTACCAGGAATACGAGAGATATAGATCGTGACGGTGGGAGAAATACTCGCCATATTTCCTTTGGCATAAATGTCGTGCGTATCAAGTCAAACTACGGCGTGATCGACTATCTCACTCAAGGTAGATCTAAAATCGTCTTTTTCGATCCTGACCATCTCTAGGAGGAAGTAAGAGCGATTATGCATATCATCCCATGGCCTATCTGAACCATTCATGGCCTCTAAGATCACTTCATCCGAAGGTAAAGTATCATTGAGGCAATAATGTGAGAAATATGATGAAGTGGTCCATAGGGGCTTAAGAATAGAATCCTCCTTGTCTGTCTATAAGGAGACAGGATTTGGGTCGGTAGAAGATTCAAGAACAACCTGATACGCTATCTCTTCCACCGGTAGTGGCATTGTCATTCCAATATGTGACAGACCTTCACAAGACATGGTCGGGGAAGGTGGGGTACAAGGATCGTTAAAATATGAAGTGCGTAAAGGAACAGACCTCATTGATGAAGGAGACCTACTGGACATGGCATAAATGTGATGAATTGGTGCCACAAAATCAAAGGTACACATAAGGAAGGAATACATTCTCACAACAATATCCTGAGTTGTCGGCTGAGAATTGTTGATCATGGGGATCAAAGGTCCAACAGATGCATTGGGGCTAGCATGCGCAAAGGAGAAATGATCAATCATCACGATTTTCCCTTCATGAGGAAAACATAAAGTACGGAAAATGGATTATACAACTGTAGTCATAGCATAAATCCAATTACTCCCTAGTAATAAGTTATAGTCAAGGGGCACATCAACCACCTCCACATCCACCTCCACTGTTTTTCCACCTAACTAGATCGGAAAGGTAGAAATAATACCATGGGGATGGAAATAATGACCATCAAATGCAATAAACATAGTTGGATATTGAGAGAGGGTTAGAGAGCCAATGGATTTCCAACAGATTAGGGACATCATGCACGTTGCAGTTCCTTCATCAATAGCAGTACGTTTGATGGTATACTTTGAGTAATCCACATGGATTTGGAAGGCCACATGGTAATTCAAGCGAGGCTGAACATTCGTAACATAAAACTTGATAACCTTAGAGCCACATGGGTCTAGAGCTCCTAATGTAGATAGAAAGGAATTCCTCTATGAAGGGCACATCTGGATTACCTCCAAAGCCAACATCGCACAAGGGGTTTGACCCAAATCTTCAACAATAGAATAGTTTTGGGTAGCTCTAGCATTGGGGTTGTGGGTAGCGTGTTTGAGTACTCCTTTCGAAATCCAAGGCGGAGGATCTGGTTTTTCGATCTGCAAAGGTGTTTTCGAGAGAGGGGAAGACTCTAGACCTAGAACATCTTGTGAAGAACTATAATCCTGAGACTGAGTGGTTACATTAATCTGAGACTTAACCATATTTACTCACATACGGTCATCGTCATGCACCGGAGGGTTTTGATTCCCACTCATCGCATTTCTGACATTAGAGGATCTCGAGGCCATGTGTTGATTATGCGGAAAAGTATTAGTCAGCATAGTGGGCGGTAGAGATAGGATCCTCGTAGATTCCTTGAGTTTGGAGCACAAGTGGGTAAGGTGATCATCAGTACAAATCTTACAAGGGAATTTCACCTTCTGCTTCTCTTTCTTTCCCTCACCATCATTATTGTTCGATCTATCATTGTTAATAATGTCCTTGGGTTTATTATTATTATTCCTCCCATCCTTACAATTGTTACCAAGTTCTTTCTTTTTATTCCCTCCTGTTTTTTGGTTACCATTTGGTTTAGTTGGCGAATGTACATAATGCACATCCGTCGACTGAGTGGGAGTGGAGGACACAGACGAAGCTTTTCCTCCTATAGACTGGCCTAGAGACAAGTCTTTAAACTGGCTTGTCACCAAGTCTGTATATTTAACATTTGTGGAGCCTATAATTCCATTGGCATGAGGCCTAGGATTTTTTCTAGGGTCATAGTTTGACCTCGGTGCATCAAGAAGAATTTCATATAACATCCCAGACTGAGAATATATGAGATATAATTGTTGGGATTTAAAAAATGATTCCTCTTCAGATGTTACCCCGGATGTAGAGACGTCCTTCAAAATATAAGGCAGTAAAGATTTAAGACACCATTCCAACAGGAACTCTGGAGGAATGTAGGCTTTGATCAACCTCATTTGTCTACACCACTCTTGGATGTGATCTAAGATATGGGTGGCTTTATCTTGGTGGAGGGATGACAAAAGTTCTATTTTGGCATCATAACGAACCAGAAATTGGAAGTGGTTGAGGAAGACTAATACCATCTGAATAAAATTCTTGTAAGTTCCCCCTGATAGCTTTATGTACCATTTCACTGCAACCCCCATGAGGGTGCATTGAAACAATATTAAATGAATAGAATCATCGTCAAGGGATTTGGAAGAGCACCAAAGATGAAAAGTAGTGACATGATCACCAGGATCCTCACCATTCTTTCGCTCAAATTTCATAATATCTGAAGGAATCTTGGTGGGGACGGGGGGCCATGTGGGGTCATGACATACCAGGTCATTCATTAATCTTGATAAGTCTAGAAAATTAAGCGTGGCTAGAAAAGGGAGTTGGGGTTGGGACATCTGAGCCCATGCTCCCGATAAAGGTTGTTGTTGGGGAATCGCATCCCATCCAGAGTTCTGGTATGCACCATGGCCCTGTCTAAGATTGTAAAACCCTCCACCAAACTGATTCATAAGGGGTTGGTTGGTCCCCATTCCAGTAGGAATGTTATAATGAGGGTTGTAAATATTTCCCCCAGCCGGAGTAGCTCTAGGTTGGGGGTTGCCCAAAGTATGAAACTAACCTCCCCCGTGTGGAAATCTGGAGGATAGATGTGGATTCGGCATGCCAAATGTGTTGGTTGGAATTAGTGTACAGGAAGTAGGTGTAAAGTATGGAACACAATCAGCACCTTGTCTGCCTGGTTGATTACTCCATCCATGAGCATTAAGACTAGGATTAGACTCAGGGTGAAAAGGAGGTTGGCTTCCAACCGTAGGATTCGTTTGGGGAATATGAGCACTACCAAACAAGATTGGAATATGCAGAGGATCCATGCCCCCAATTCCAATACTAGTATTTGTATTAGTCATTGGAATGGATGACGAAAATTGTGATGTGAGTTTCAGAATAACATAAGAGAAAGGATTAGAAGTAGTAGGGATGGACTGAGTATTGTACCTAATTGTACCAAAAATAGACCCAGAGGGTTTTGTCACTATCGGTTGAGTAGCAACCATAGGTTGGATAGGAGTGATGGTTGGAACCTTTAGCACTATAACCATAGTGGTCAAAGGCGTAGAAGGAGTTCCATTAACTATGGTAGGTATGGGAGTCAAAGGAATCCCAGTATCTTTCTCACCTGACTCAGTACTCATACTTGTATGACCACAAATCTAGTAGGTGGAGGTGTGTGTACCATGGTTGATAACTTTACACCTTTTAGAAGGAAAAGACTCAAGATGTGGTGGTAACTTCAACAAATGGTGAGAACTATGAGGAAGCAGTTCTGGCTCCACGATGACTCAAGACTTGAGATATAAAACAAACACTAAGGCCAACTAACAATCAAAGTGCACACCAAAATAAACAAAAGGGATAATATGCACACAAATAGGATAAAATGGTTGAAAAGGGGCCTCCCTCACTAAATTAGGTATGCCTCACCCAAGAGGGGCCCGAGAATCCCTTCAAAAGATCGTAGGTATCAGAATCAGTTATAACAGCCCTCGTGAGATTAACAATGCAGTCGGTCAGATCCCCCCGGAGAGGTAATCCTCCATAAAGGTTGTGTGTTGTCCGACCCTTATCTGACTCAGGGTAGCTGCAAAATAACCCTTGTAAGTAACCTGTGTGGCTACCTATGTCAACTAACTAAAGCCACCACAATATAACCAATGCGTAGGCGAACAGTTGTAAGTCAAGTCCACCATATGGGCAGGGTAAAAAAGCCTAAAATATTGAAAGCATCGCCTCTCACATAGGTAAAGACACTAGCAAGACCCCCATATACGAATAGATCTCTAGAATTATATCTGATGCTAAGAAGGTATTAGAGGGATATCTCTACAACCCACTCCATGCAACCTCGTGCTTAACTCCAGTGTGAGCGGATCCTCCTAACATCACCAATTATACAATGGATTTCATGACTCCCTTAGTGAAACACATATGTTGATTTTATAGCCTTGGAGAAGTTTATCTCACAAAATCCTATTCTAAGGCTCTATATCTTAAGCTAGTTTGTGTACCCTGAAAAATAAAATTGTTTCTAGTCAACTTTAAATTAATCGGTGTTACTTTAGTGGCTTTGTTTACTAAAAATATGTGGTCATGAAACTGACGATGTTATGACTCGACAAGTAAAAGAAATGAATATGAATACAATGCAAAGTCCTAACCTCAATTCTCAACAAATGATAAGCTTTTCAAAATGCAACTTTCAATTCAACTCTACAATTTTAAATAAGATGCAATCTTTCCATACATGTATCAAGATCAATAATAAGAACCCAATAGATCAAAATCCATAATGAAAAATGTATACTTTTTTGTATTTTCAATATAAAGAAATTAAAATGCAAGGATTGAACCATAGCTTGATATATAGACCTTATTGTAAGAAAAAATAGACAAACCAAGCAGGATATCAAGAAGGAAACACCCAGCCCAAGATGCAAGGAAAACCAATGAAAAATACGATGAGAAAGAAAAACCACCCGAAAATTCAACAAAAGAAAGGTTTCCTATCACTCTTCGGGCACTCAATAGTTATGACAGAGACCCAAGAAGACTCTACAACCATAAAAACTTACCCAACAAACACCAAACTCAGCAATCAAGAAAAAAACATTGATGTATGTGACTATTTAAGAAAAAATCATGTATGTATGTGCCCTATAGGATGACAACTCGCATATGTACGTGTTTGTCAAGGGAAAAACCGTGTATGTGTATTAAAATAGTGCTAGGTTAAGGATAAGGCCAAGAAACTCAGACTCAAAATTAAAATAGGTTGTCAAGCAATCAGAGGACAAGGAAACTCAAGCTAACCGAGAGAAATCTGAGAACAACACTCCAAACCCCAAAATAGAAGATTCAATCCGTAGTATGGTCACCAATTATGTTATGAGGAAAATCACTCTATGGCATGGGGGAAACCACAACAGATGGAATGACTACATAAATCAACTATAATCTCAAGTATGTTATATAAACAAACACGTTAACAATACAAGATAAAGAGTCTACCTCGTCCGAACGTTCGATGAAGACCACCGTTGAGCACTCGACTCAAATCTATATACCTGCAACTTGTCCTCAACAACCAAGATACATAATCATATGGTGATAATATATAAAGTTAGAACATATAATAGCATAATCCATCAACATTCATAACAAATATGCCCATGGAATAACAATTCAAATATTTGCAAGACATTAATTGGACGAGAAAAGAGTATTTCTATTAAAATATGATCAACAGAAGTGTATGAGTGACAAACTTTTATGTCGGCATGTCTCGGAACCAAGAAACTAAGTCCCTTCCAGCTGGGCCTCCACCAAAGGCAAGCTCATATAAGAGAGAAAATGAGGTTCTCCATCAAAGAGGGAAAAGCTTGGGGGATGAACAATGTGTTCAGACTTAAAAGGAAAAAGGGATGTAGACTCAATATGAAGTGAATAATTTCTCCAGAGTAACTTTTCTCTCAAAAGTTGAATTCTTCTCCCTTTTTCTGTAGCTTGGATATGGCCCATTTATAGCCTTCAAATGGAACTGAAGGGCCAATTCAAAATGTTTCCAATATAATGAAGGTCAAGGATCATGGATCTCATGACATGACATGGAAACCCGACACCATTTTTTAATTTGGGGCATTAAACACGATGTACACGAGATGTAATGGTGAAACTTGTGTATACACATGTTGTATAGTTGTTAGGGCACGTATATGTGGAAAAATATTATTTTTAGCTCTGGGAAGTGCAAAAGGGGACTTCAATTCTGCATAGGGAAATGGAAAAGGTATTCTAAGCAAGTTGCATGGGGTGAGGCAAATCTTGCTATAACACTCCTCCTCGGACTGTTGCATTTTAAATATATCATTCCTAGAATCTCTAGGTCTACAATAATCCTAATATTTCTAGAGGAAATTTTATTTCATACCATCCCAAGATAAGATAGTATGTTCTCCTAGACTCATAAACCACCTTAATGTTGAGTCTTTAAGTGTAGCTAGAAAGAATTTTAATTTTTGTGCATTATCAGTATAATTGTAACTTCTACATAGTATATTAAATTCAAACAAAAATGAATCAGGATCTTTTGTTGACATACCATGGAAGTGAGGTAGTGATGACAGTGGGATATTCTTCATGTCAACATCTCTCATAATTTCTAATATTGGGAATTCGAATGTCTCAATTTCATTATTTATATTTCCATATTCATCTTCCATGCTTTTGAACAACACGTTATAGGTTGCAGGTGATGTTTCTCCACTAACTGATGGTTCAACCACTAGATTGGTTGGGATATCCAAATGTTCCAATGCTTTTTGTGTTGCTCCAAAGGCAGATTCAGCCTCGTCTACCACTACTTTTGTCTCTTTTCCAACTCGTCCTTTTGATTGGGTCGCTAGTACTTCCCTCACTGCTCGTTGTGATATGTTTTCAATCTGCACAGTAGCTTCAGATTTAGGGCCTTTGGTTGTAGTTTCAATTGACACCTTTGAACTCTCTCCTCTAAGAATTTCTCATGCATAGAAATTAKCTAAATTAGTGTGGGAGGTTTTTCTTGATTTTTTTGTAACTTTGGGGGTTTTCTTAAATTTTATATAACTTTGGATGCAATAAATATACCTTTACTATCCATGCGCCTACGCATAAAAAAAAAAAAAGAATATATAATACTCACACAACACRAACTTTAACTATTGAAGGTAAGGGGACAACCTAACTTTGGAGCAAACCCACTAAATTGKATGCGTGGGATCTTCCCTCACATATTATCGTCTTCTCTCTACCCTTGGGTCGTCCTTAAAACAAATCCAAAACCATAAAAACAATCTAATTCAAATGCTACCTATTATCATTTACAACTCCCCAGCAACGACGCCAAAATGTTGGTGAAATTATATGTTCAATATATTGCAATCATTTAATATGTCAATCTAGTTTTGTAATCAATAGAGTTGATGCACAATATGTGCCAATAACAAATAAGTTCATATGTCTGATGAGTATAGAATACATAAGAAACACTCCAAAACCAATGCTTTGTTTCACAATCTCCTTCACACCGTTTAAAAGCCAGAAAGAAAAACTCATAAACAAAATCTCAACAAGCACGTGATTTAAAGACACTTGCTCAGGTAACAAAGTTGTTCATTACAGGCTCATGAAAGGGAAAGATGAACTTTGACTGTGTTTCATGTATCAACTAATCTATCAGCAATATGTAATTAACACTCTGCACATTCTTAAAAGAAAGCTCAATCAATCCTAGAAGAAATACCAGGTGTAGTAAGATACTCCATTATAGGTTCATGTAGGGTGAGACATGGAAATCTTGATTGTTCCTATATTTGCAATATATAACCTAATCAATGCTGGAAAAAACTTTAGTTGTAGTGAGATACTCCATTATAGATTCATGTAGGGTGAGAGATGAAGATCTTAATTATCCCTAGATTTGCAAAATAGAAACAAATATTAAAGCATTCAATCTAACAAATGATTGTCTACATACACACACACAAGGATAACAAGTACTTACTCAGAAATCTATGTTGCACTCAGAAAACTATATTGCACTCATAAATCTATATTACACTCAAAAATCTCACTCACTCAAAATTACCACACATTTATATTGCATGTTATCAAGTGTCTTACTAAAACACAACAGAAATAAAGTTAGATGCTATGATCAAAACACATAATTGTTCTATACACACACAAACCATAATTATATTCACAAATAAATACAAGGAAGCTTACCTTGGTTGGGTCGGTGGGCCCTTGTCATACCAACAAGGTAGCTTTAAAAGAAACGTATAGAAGGAAATATTTGATCACACACATAAATTTCATGAACTGCAATTTATATCATTACTTAAGAAACAGGTGTACAATCAATAGTCTTCAAGAATCAAATCTACAGTACAACAATGCTTGACTATGTCTATGTATATCTATCATCTACAAGGCCTTCTCTTTTAAAGAGAAACAATCGTTGCAATCAAAACCTATAGATAACATCAAACGATTACATAAATGTTACAATTGGTTGAGATAACGGTTTTCATGGGAACGACTTCATCCTCATGACATGAAGTGCATGAGGATTAAGTGTATCGTGGTCTTCAACAAAAAAAAGGATATTCAAGCCAACAAACTCCTTGGACCCATCAAAAGCAAATTCATTCAAACACCCAAGCCTGCAGTTGCAGAACTAGTACCAGATGCACACAGTTGGAGTAGGAAGATTGGTACCAGACGCGCACAGTCAAATATGTATTGGTACTAGAATATCATAGAAATAGTTGCCGTATGAGTATAGAAATAGGTACCAGATGAACACAGCATTGGTATCGGACGAGCGCAGAAATAGGTACCGGGAAAACGCAAAAATAGGTACTAGACGAATTGAATACGAGATGAACGCTGAAACATGTACTGGATGAGTAGGAGTTGTGTCATAAGGTCTAGTTGGATCAATCAAAGTAATTATAGAGCATTTTAACATCAATTATTCCATTCCAATTATTAAGAAATCTCATAAATAATGATTTAAACATAGGTTACCTCATGTATACACGAGAATGGATAAAAGACATGTCTTTGAAGAAAATAGGAAAATAGTGCATATGTCTGAGGTAAAGTTGGTCAAGATATACGATAGGATAAGGTAATTAGAGGCATCGGAAAGGAGACCCAACAATCTATCTGTTTCTACATGTATGCTTATTTTGGATTCCATTTGATCTATCTATTTCTGCATGCTTGCAGATTTTGGATGCCATTTTATCCACGTTGGGAGTAAGTGCATTTCTCCCCTTTTATTCCATTTCCACCTTTGGATACAGAGGAATTGTTGAAGGGTTTTGAATACCATTCCTTATTTGGATTTTCATGTCGCTTTCCTTTGTCTTTGTGTTTATATTTCTGATTTTGGTGACTGTTACCATTTTTCACAGCAAGTGCATGCACCTTTGAGCCTTTGATTTTGCCCATATTGATAAGCTTGGTCTGCTCTTGCTTCAGAGACTCGATAAAGGCCTCAAGAGAAGGAATTTTCCAGGTAGCTCCAGAGGCAAGCCTAAATGAATGAAATGTGGATACAAACATTTAGTATTTTGGACCATTTGGAAAGAATGGTAAGAACCGTTTATTTCTCCTCCTTATATTTATCAACCCCGCAAGCCTTGCATTGCGACAACAAATCCTTATATTTGGTAAAAAAATTCTTGGAGATTGTCAAATATTTTTGGATCCAAAGTGAGGAATTCCACCTTAAGTATATGTCCCATCATCTTGTCATGTTTGCCCAAAATTCCTTCCATGGTGGTCCAGACTTCATTAGGGGTTTTATAGGAGGATATGTGAAAGAGGAGCTCAGGAGAAATGAGACTGCAAATAGTTCCCTACGCTTCATCCATCCGATTCAAATACTTGGATTTTTCTATGGTTGATGTGGGTTCATTCCCTATGTCCATGGTTAACCTGTATAATCCTCTGCTTCAAAGATGAATTACCATCATGTCCTTCCATGCAAAGAAATTGTACGGTGTAAGAATCAATTCTTTTGGAAATTCCATTTTCCCGCTATCTTTAATATTCGGTACCTACAAAAAGATTATGGCATGTCTTTTCCCTAGAAATATGTCAACTCTGATACCATGTAAATGTGAATGAACCTGCATAGATAAGGTCTAGCTAGAAAAGGACATACACAGTTTGTAGAAAAATGACAAAAGATGAAAACAAGAGAGAGAGAATCAAAGAATTTTATTAACTGAATGAATGAATGATAAATTACACATGATATACTCTATATAACTCAACTAATGTGCACTGGAAGAGAATACAATGTGTCATAGTGGTGTTCTAGAGCTATCTGTACACACACCGGCAGTTACGGGAGTTAATTGCCACATAGTCTGAGTTAACTAGCCTCTTAGTCTTCAGTTAGCTGACTGAAATAGGGTGAAGTGAGGGAAATGTGCTAGTCTGGTGATAATCCCAAGGACGATGCACATTAGCGGTGATAATCCCAATGTTGCAGGGTGATGGAACCAATGTGGAATTAAGACTCCACTCAACTGATCCAACTGAAGTGTGAACTGAAGAGAATATTCTCCTAGAATTTAGGAAAATGAATATTCTCCCTAAACTATTGAAGACTGAATAATGACTAATAAACATAGGGAAAACCTTAGGAAAAAGAAATCCTAGGTGTGTGTGAATTATCTCTAACATTTTAATCCCTCAAGGGAATCGTATTGTTTTCTTTAGTTTTATGAGTCAAAATTTTCCTGCATAATTTCTTAATATCTAGCTTAGATAGGCACAAAATTTTATCTTTCTTTCTATTTATATAGTACTTTTTTTAATTTTAATTAGGTCTTTATAACTATTTATCTTGTCAAGTTTTAAGGACTCATTGGAATCATACCTAATGGTTTTTCTAGCTATATTACACTCTTTTTCATACCAAGGGTTGGCCATTCTATTTTCCTTTTTACATGACATCTTGATAGAGAATTTGTAAATAGAAGTGGAGAGGGTTTTCATAAAATTATGGCATAGGTCTTAAATATTGTCCTTATTTAATAGGATAATTAATTATTTATTTATATCATTTAAAAAATAGTTAGTTTTATTTTTATCGAAGATTAATTCCTTTTGGTTATCAAAAATATCTACAATGAGTCTTTGGTGCATGCAAAGTTTAGAGTTAGGGTTAAAGGTTTCTGAGCAAGGTCGGGCTCATGGTCATTTAAGATGTCAAAATTTACTATTTGGTTATATATGGGGATATTAGATATTACATAATCTATGACACTTCTACCAAGCCCATGAATACAATTCATCCGGTTGGATTTTGACCACTTCATTAGACCATAGAAAACTATTTAGATCTTGAGAACTATATATATTGATTATCTCAGTACCAGCTGAATTCTCAACCAAGTCTTTAGAGTTTCTTTTGTATCTTCTAGCTAAAACAAGGTCCTCATCTATCCATAGAGGATTAGGATTGGAATCATTGCTTGATTATTTTTTGTTCTCTAAGCATTAAAGTCTCCTAGCAAGAGGATACTGCCTTCATTTCTCAGACTGTAAATATCTTGTTTTAAGACATTGTAAGGACAATTTTAATCTAGATTGTTTTTCTTATAAAATGTAGAATTAATAGGCATGAAGTAACATATTTTTGTATAAATAATCTCAACATTAATATATGAAATCCCCATCCATGTTTACTAATTGAAACGGTCTTTCTTATGAAGCATGATGTGAGGAAAGGTGATATTTTTTATCTAGCAATTTATTCCTCCAATCCCTTTGCGGTAGGATCTCTTTTTTCATACCAACCACAATACAAATATTTATATGTTAGGGACCTTAGACTCTTCATGCTCTCGAGTTTCAACAAGCAATATAAGATCAATTTCACTTTGGATCCAACTTAACATAGGCCCTTTACTCCATAGAAAGCCATGATAGTTCCAAAACAAGATCCAATGTCCCAAATTCCTATTTTTTATTATATTTTTGGTATCTATCCCTAATAATAGATTTTATGTTCTTAATTATTGCCCATTTTCCTTCCTTCCTGACTTCTTTTACCTTTTGAAATTCCTTCCTTAATTCAACTTGGTCTTTTGGAATGAGGTCTTCATTTATAAATATTCTTGACCCTTTTTAACTCAAAGTTTTAATGAGTATGTCATATTTAAGATCATTAGAGAATACCTTACCATGGATTAACCTATATTTATACTCAATTATTTTTCACAACCTCTTTGCTTCTATGAGACAAGTTGTTTCAATTTGTAATTTATTTTGTACTTCTTCCTTGACTAGTGCTAGTGTGTCTTCATCTTTCTTTTCTTTTAATCCAAAAATTATGAGGTTCAAGACTATTTTGTTACACCCATGGTTTAACTCTATAACTTTATTCATGTCCTATTTGATGGGGTTGATATCCAATTTACCTTCCAAACTGTTTAGGGAGAAATTGTTATTTAGAAATTTCTTCTAGCTCTTTAATCGTATTCCTTAGATTAAGATTTTCTAGATTTTTGACATTTCCTTCTTGTGTTGATTGTTTCTTTACTTGGATTTGCTTTTCCAATTCTTGTAATATAATCTCCATTTTCTAAAACTTAGTCTCCAACTCCAATATTTTATTGTCTATTTATTTTTGAAACTTGTCTTTAAAGGATCTAAACTTATCTATTGTCTATTTGTTTTGGTGATATTGAAATATAAAAGTAAAAACATTTTTTCCAAACACAATTATAGTATTTTATTTTATTTTTAAAAATATTATACAAATATGAAAGATACATATGTTATCAAAATATATAAAAATATAAGTTGATTCTTGTCTATTCAAAATCAAAGTTTGATATTCCAATTTTTAAATTTTTGTTTAAGTTGAAATTTATTATTATAAATTTTATTTAGTTAAATCATTTATTATTTAGTTATTTTTATAATTTTCAAATATATATTGTGTATTTAGATTAATTTGTCACAAGTGTGTGTGTGTGTGTGTGTGTGTGTGTGTGTGTGTGTGTGTGTGTGTGTGTGTGTGTGTGTGTGTGTGTGTGTGTGTGTGTGTGTTGTTGGCGCGAATTTGATCAGACCAGGGTCCTTCTCAGGTTACCAACAAAAGGTACCGTGTAGTCTAGAGCGTTGGCATTTTCATCTCCTTCGAAGAGAAGAAGTCTCACCTGAAGAGCTGTTGAGATAGAAAGATAGGGAAGGGTAGGGAAAATACTAAAGAGAATCCATAGATCGTTTGGAACTCATTCTTGTTCTTGTGCAAGAGGCAACATCAGATCTGAAACATCTAACCGCAATAATTGAACCTACTTACGTTACGAGTGGCGATTAACCATAGAACCATCAAACATAACTCATAAATCATAAAAGGACAATGTAATGCATAAGTAAACATACAAAGACGCATCATATTTTGAAAATTTGGTTCTCCTTCATATTAGCTTCCAGATCTTTCCTTCATTACAGACTCGGAGTTTCATAGAAAGGTTCGATACAGACTCTGGTTTGTCTCTTCTCGACTTACAACAAGTTTCAACAACTAATCCCAAAACCTTGGGTGACTCTGATAAAAATGACTCAACCCAACTCTAACCCAACCGATGGCCTGAATGAACAACAACAACAACAACCCAACCCTTTTACAATTATATTCAACCCTATATATAGCTAGGTTGTGTCTTCCTTCTCG